>APFE031176011.1:0-14264 GCA_000404065.3 Pinus taeda
TCCCCATTCACTCAATTAACATAAATATATTCAAAAACATGCACAAAACTATGGAGAATGGTGGATTAAATGGAAACAGTAGGAAAAATGAGCCCATATAGTTACCCATTTCTGGGGCTTATCATGTTGTATTGGAGCTATGTTTCCATTGAATTGGTCAAGTGTTGCAAAATAAATGTGTTGATTTTGTGACCAAATGAGGCTATGTGATTCCACAGTCCCACTCCACTCCGGCCCCTCGGCCTTTCCACCTTCCGGCCCCTACCAAAACACCGCTCCATAGTCAACTTTGTATTATCTGCTATCCCAAGTCTGACAGTCATACAACACCTTCCACTGCTCCATTTCTTAACAATATTGCTCCATACTGCTGATACAATCCTGCTCCATACCATTTCATACCACTCATATAATACACTCATACAATATTGCTCCATCCTAGTCATACCACTCATACTATCCAGTCATAGGGCTCATACAATTTTGTGATTTGTAGTTTTGCATGACCCAATTTCTAAAATCGACTTCCTAGTATAATAATACACAATGTTAGTCAAGCATCGGTGCACGTTCTATTTGAAACAAAAGTAGAAGTAAACATCGGTGTGAGCACAAAGTGACTCCACTCTTTCTAGGGAAGGACATGAAGAGAGTAAAAAGTTTCCTAAAATCAAGTTGTTCAGCATCTACCAAGACTCGATTTGTGGCTATAGTAATGCCCACAGGTTGCAGAAAGTGAAATATCGGTGGCTGTTGAATCTATGTGTTCTTTGATTCTGGTGTGTATTCTGTGATTTTATTTGAAGTATTCAGAAATGCGTTGATGTCATGCACTCGCTATTGAATGTTGGTGGATGTGTATTCAAATCCTATGGATGACTTGTGCTAGTTTTAAACGCTGCATACAAATATTATAAACTTCCATCTTGTTATCAGCAGAGGTCATTATTTCAAGACTATGACTTAATTGTTGCAGTGAGTTTCATGTTGAGAATTTTGTGTAGTGAAGGTCGTGTAGTGATGGCATATACTTTATTTGGTGCCTTGTTATATTAATTATTGCGTATGGCACATTAATCTCTCCATAAAGTGCATATGATTCATATATATGGTTCATATATATATGCGTTGATTCATACATGGTTCAACATTCAACGTTGATTCAAGTGCTATGTTGATTTATTTGTGTTTCAATTTGATAATACGTGTTGACATATATGTCCGTTGAATTATATTTGTGATTTATTAAATGTGTGTTGCGCTTTAAAGTCAAGATATTTATATGTACCACTGCTAGCAGCAAAACATCTACATACAGGTGTTGAGATATAAAAGTCTTCAACAAGAACCAATATGCATTGTCTAATTTGTTGGCTCCTTGCAAATTTTGGGCAAGAAATAATTATAGTGTTGAAGGAATACTTAAACTACTCCCTGTTGGAAAAGTGAGCACCGCTTTATTTGGTTTTGAGAGCACATTTAGTTTTGAAGAACATTGCATTGCTAGCTATTTTCCTCTACAAGTACATCTGTGGTCATTTGTTGACCCGAGTTCGTTGAATAATGGTGAAAATTAATGACTTATTAGAGTTACTGAAAACTCTAATCAAGTCCACTGTTGACATCACAATTAAAATTAGCAAAGCCTCTTTTTCAAACATTCAGACTTGTCTGCAAAATGCACAAATCAAAACTGATTTTTTGCAGCTTGAATCACATCTATTGTAAGAGGAGTTACAGAAGTATAGTCATGATTCCGAACTTGTCTTTATTCAGGACAATTCTTTGCTTGAGACACACTCCCATCAACAACCAAAAATTGATTAGATGATTGAGCCCCTCTCAGGAGAAGTTGTACATGCAGATGCAGAAATTCAATCTGCACTTCCCAAGTTGGTCATCAATATTATGTGGAATTTTTCATCTATAGATAAATACAATTTCCCTAGGTGGGTAGCCACACCTAGAAAAACAGATTTAAAGCGCTTAACCTTATTCTATAGAAGATAAATAAGACAAGGGACCTACTTGCTATCTTTCACTTTCCCTTTGTCTCCTTTGTTTGGCTCTTATCACTCCTTCTCAAACTTAATCCGCTCGAAAATTACCTGCAATCATAAACAAAGGACAAAAACCAATCAAAGCAAGAGATCTATCTACTATAAGCAAATGGAATCGAAAGAATTTACACATATAATCATAATACATAAAGACAAGAATATAGGAAAAGGTGTAAACAACTTTATTAATTAGAAGGAAGAATTACAACCATGAAGTCTGATCCATTTTCACTCTTCCAGCTTGGGTTCCAACCAACATCACATCAAAATCACAACACTCTGGTAGCATAACAATACTTGCTTACAATCTCAAACCTCACACCAACAGTATCTCCTTACAAATTCTCAAAGTCTAGCCCCTGGTCACTTAAATGAGTGCTCAATTTATAGGAAAATGGAGGAGGTTTGGTCATAAATGAGGGTATTGAATGGCCTTCCAAACTTAGATTTAGTTTGCATGGAGGAAGGGATGAGAGGGTAGGAGGTTACTTAACTCATTCCCTATCCAATTTAGATCTCATAGGAGATGATAAGTGTGGGAATCTTCTAGAAGGCTCTAGAAGATAAGAATATTCCCAGAACCCTATGATGATTTCGCTCAATCTTGCCCAGCGCAGGTCAAAGTGGGCCTATGTGCTCTGAAATGCACCATGACATCGGCCTACCTACACTGAAGCGCACTTACCCCTCACTAAGGCTGCATTGGTCCCTCAAGAAGGCATTTCTGGAGGGATTCAGGCCAAAAAACTCTTAGGGAAGGAGGAATTCAAAGTGATGACTTGTCTAGGGCATGTAGAAACTGAATTAGGGTTTTATGAGCCCTAAAAGTACTGATCTAAATGATGGGAGTGATGTGCCCAAATGGATCTGTAACAACTGCCCCCTAAAGCATGAAGTCGAAAATTTTAATGTCGAGTGATATGCTTTAGGATGTGATGAGGAGGTTCCAAAGTGGATGGTGACCTGCATCAATTACAATACATAATATCATGATATTTTGATTTTTTCATGAATTGCTAAGGGAAGGCATACCCATGCTTAGCATATAAACTTTCATTACATGAACATAGATAATCATCTACAGATATAGACCCATGATGGGATGACCATCAGTGTAAAGCCATCGTATGGATGATTTTGGTATTTTCCTGAAATCGCAACCCGGATGGATGAAACTAGATGTGAGGTCTTTTATCTCATTCAATTGTTTGCTCAAGTACAAGTCTAACCATATGAATATGTGATCTGAATTCAAACATGGGAAGACACCATCTGATTACCAACCAATGATGTAAGTCGTTAACGGACGTGAGAGAAATCACTGGTAATGATAATGATAATGATCCTCAAGGAAATGTTGTACATTCTGCATGGAGTGAATGGATATTTTGATGTCAAACACAATACAAAGTCTTTCAGTCGAAGGTCAGTGATTTCAACCTATCGTCAAAAGCGAGAAACCTGCCATTGATGTATGCAAGCCTCAAGGTACTGAAAGGGTGTTTCTAAGTCAACTTCTTGGATAATGTGCTGATGTCAACAAGAAGTGACTCGTCACAGGAAGGCCTTGATGTATCCCACATCATCAAAATGAAACAAGTGTAATGACTTTTGGAGACGGAATGTGACGGACGACACAAGGTTTAGGAATGGTGGTCATGAAAATGAAGGTTTATGAGTATTGCAAAGGATGAATTTAAATTGAGTGACTTCTCTTGAACATGTCGGGGACACTGAATGGATTGGCAACATTGACTCAAAACCAAAGTAATGGATTGTATCATAGACCAAGGTATGATGACCATCAAGCAGATAATCCAACCCAAATAGTCACAGCGATGAAGTGAAATTGTCATGTTCAAGAGCAATCTGTTGCCATAAAGTGGTTTACCCATTTTCCCATTTTCCCCAGTCATTACTGACCAAGACCTCTTTATTTTTTATCAAGCTTGAGGAGGATAACATATGCTTGTTCTATAATTCCACCCTTCGGGTGAATCCATCACTATGTGATGTTTTAACAAGTCTAGCGAAGGTGAAACTCGGTCTTGTCATGATGGACAAGTTTGTCGCTATGTCTTAACGAGTTTAACAATAATGATAACTCGGTCCTTTTCATGTTTAGAGAGTTTGAAGAGGGACAAAAAGAAAACTCCACAAGTTCTTTTTCATAAGTTTGTCTCTCAAGTCCGAAAAAGTGTAAAACAATACAAGAGAGAACCTATTGACCATGTTCGATCAACGCATTCCTTTTTCATAAATAATCTATCTCAGTTCAGAAAAGGGTTAAACTTATACTGAGTAGATGTCATTTCCAATCTGTTAACGAGCTGAAAAGGACACGCGCTCGACAATCTTTTTATATTTTGAGATTCTGAAAAGAGCTTAAAGAGGACTCCAAGGGGTTTCCTTTTTAGATGTTTAACAGAGCTCGAAAAAGAGATGAAAGTATGCTTTGTGGTCAAAGTACAATTCACGATCGTGTACATAAAATTCTATAAGTCGGCTGTAAATCTGTTCAAAGCAGCACTAAACAGATTAAACATACCTATTTCATTGGTAAAAATAGGTAAATACTAAAGTTTACTCATTAAATGATCATGAAATAAACATAAAGAAAAAATTTACCATGTTATTTTCACCATTTGATATTTACTATTCAGTTTGTGCTCTGACCCTATTTTTACCTCGATCTTCAGCAGTTGATTGTGAGAGATTCTGCGGATCATTTCTTGTGTTGTCTGAACTAAGTAGGATATCTACCCCTCCTCTTTCTTTTCATGTCATTCTTTTACAGTTTCATTCAATTTTTTAGGGTTTTTAGGGCCCTTGGGGTTAGAATATTTCGCCCTGGGATCAGGGCATCCTTCCATGTCAAAAACTGCAATGTGGAGCACCCAAACAGAAGGGTAGTTGCACTGCAGTGCACTGTCTCCTTGCCTGGGCTACACTGGGCGACTTTCACAAACTTATTTCACCTCTTTGGCCCAAAATTTCTCTAGTTTTTTGCATGGAATGGATCCTAACTAAGCTTATGGTTTGATTTCAGGCTTTCATCGGATCAGAATGTCTATTACTTGGTGAGAAAGAGAGCATGAAGAACAAGACATGGTCACCCTAAATGATCTGGGTACAGTTGAGGCCCTAAGAAACTGTGGGTTGCTCAAATACTTCAGGCTGTCCAGGATGAGGCAAAAATCAAAACTATTACAGTTCTTAGTCCATGCATGGGATCCAACAGAACAAGCTTTTCAGATAAGGGACAAAGTAGTCCCTATTATGATTGATGATGTTTACTTTCTTACAGGTTTGTCGACACGTGGTGCCCCCGTTTCTCTTTCAGGTTCGTCCCGTGGAGGGGAATCAATGAGGGACTATGTTCGAAAATTCTGTCAGCCAGGTACATAGCCTAGCAAAGATAGAAAGATAATCATCAAAGATATTTGTGACTTGCGTTTGAGAACAATCCTTTTCACCAACGCAAAGTAGGCAGGCAGTGTGACACTTCATTTGGCGAACAAATCATACATGCAGTGTGCACTTGAGTGTCTTCAGCCAAATCTATTCAACTGGTGTGAGGCAGTACTTTCTTCACTGAAAGATCCGCTGAAAAAGGTAAATAGCAGTAAGACAAATAAATTTAGCTATGAATCGCTCTTAATCGCTTTTACCTTAGAGAGAATTCCATTGATGCAACCTCGGCATGTAACAATGGGTGTAGCTAGTCCTAGAGATCCACAGATGCAAAGGTGGGTTGAATTGATGACTAGACATGCTATTCAGTCATCGATTACATTTTCTATTGCATTCTTCAGTTGGCTCGATCGACAACACATTGTCATCGAGGAGCATCCATATGCAGGGATAGATTTTTGTGGAGATCCAGAGTTGAGTTTACCAGTGGGCGCTCAATGCGGTGCTATAGGTAAATTATATTTTGACCAAATGTTTTTGTTTTTTAAATACTACATGTTTTTGTGTTTTTTATGTTTCCAAGACTAAACTAAAATTGTTCTCATGCATACAGATTTTGGTACTATTTGACCTACGAGACACCAATAGGAGGTAGGATGACTAGCGCGGAGAAATGTTGGGAGAGCATTTCCTCGCGATTTGGATTTGGTTGATACACTAGAATAGTTGCAGGATCATGTATATGGATTAACCCTTGATATTCCAGATGTCTATATCGAGGAGTTACCTATAAAGATGCAGCGCCATACTATTGGTGTTCCTGGCCGTTGGATGCGGCTTTTGCACATGATAGCTCAAGCTATGACCTGTTATCATGGGAATCACTAGGTCTACTTAGGATGTTTTTTGTATTCCTTTTGAGCTTTTAGGTTAGGTGACCAAACATGTCTTGGACACAAATTTTGTAAAATCTTTAAAACATCTATCTATTTTTACTTTCAGAGTTTTATATATGGTTATATGCAATCCTATGCAACCAATTATGTGAATTGAAAATTTACTTTTACATGTGTCGCAAATGTCTGTTTAACACATAGTTCACTAATGAATCGGTTAATGTGTTAAAGTTTATGGAAATGTTTTGATATTGAATGTACTCAAAATTTCTTTCCAAAATATGAACTCTAAGGAACATATGAAGAATTTTTGGGTTTCATATGGTATAAACGTTTGTTAGTTGCAGTACGATGAGTTGTGAGTCCATCCTAACGATGATTCAACAAATGCCAAGTGAAATGGCATCAGAGAGAAGTTTGATCAACACGCTATACTCAGCGATATTTTTCGTAGAACGACGGATACAAATCCCTTGAAAACTCACTAACTTGCCACTTGGAGCGAAAATGGCCCATGATGCAGAAGATAGGTTCTGCGTACTACAACTAGCACCATCATCGTAACCAACAAATGGTTCCAAATATTTCGACATTTGCAACAAATGAAAAGCAAATTACTTAACCACATAAAAACTCTAAAAGACACACTGACACACACACATGCGATTAAAGCATATATACAGTGATTTTACTACACTCAATTAAGCATGGTAATGTTTGAGATACAACCCATTTCGGGGTTGCGAAAATGGAATTCCATCATAATCCACCAACTCGTAGGCACCTTTTGCTAGAAAATTCTTGACAATATAAGGGCCCATCCATAGTGGTTCAAATTTTCCTGCTCCAAGTTTATCAGCTTCCTAATCATAAAGCAAGACCAGGTCTCCTTCTGAGAAAAAGCGAGGCTTGAAAATTTTGTCGTATTGTGCCTTAATTCATTTCTTATGTGCTTCGTTAGCCAATGCAAATTCACTATGGGTTTCACCTAGATGGATGAGTCTTAAGAAACACTATTCTTCATCAGAGGGTAATAGGGAAATCATGAGTTTGAGAGATAAAATTTCACATTGTATTGGTAAGATTGCCTCCAGACCATACACTAATTGAAAGGGTGTGAATCCAGTTGTATTCCTAACCGAGGTTTGATATGCCCACAAAGCAGAGTATAGGATTAAATGCCACTTTCATTTATGAACCCCTCTCATTCTTTGAAGCATTTGCTTTAGGACTTTTTTGATGGCCTCAACTTGTCCATTAGCTTGCGGTTAATAAGGAGTAGAACTATCATGTGAAATTCCTAACTTGGCAGTTAACTCACTCATCATGTGATTGCGAAAATTTGACCCATGATCTGTAACTATAGCTCGTGGTACACCAAACCGGGCAACCACGTGGTTGAAAAAGAAAAGTGCAGTCATCTTGCCACTGTTGTTTAATGTTGGCATCGCCTCGGCCCTTTTTTGTGAAATAGTCAACGACGACTATAATTTACCCATGCTTCCTGGACAAGGTGGGGTTACATGTCATGAAGTCAATGCCCCATTTGACGAATGGTCCAACAGTGATGATAGAATGCATGATAGCTTCTGACAGCAATAATGCAATCTTTAAATATGGTAGGCTAGAAGTAACCAACACGAAGAATGGCAATCATTCTCCACCACAAGCACCTGAATGGAAATCATTCAAAACTTTATCGACTTCCTCATGAGTGAAGCACCTTCGTAAAATCGTATTGGTACCACGATGGTAAAGAGTGTCGCCAATGACCAGATAATATTTGGCTTGGTATCGGATACGTCATTGTTGCGAGGGAGAGGTATCGGGGCGGAAAGTTTGGGTATGGAGATAAATCAGTATATCTGCATACCACGAGTCAAATGACGAAATTAGGAATAGAGACTCATCCAAAATTGATGGTTATGATGTTGAACCAATGGTATTCGAGGGAAGGTCGCAAAGATGCTCGGTGAAAACTAGAGATTTCTTTGATTTGGATTTGGCAAATTCCAAATCAAATTCCTACAAAAAGACGATCCATTTTGATTATTTGCCCCCCAGCGATTTACGTGACAAAATATATGTCATAGGGTTGCAATCCAAAATGATAGTGGTCTTTCGGAGCAGGATATAATGGCGAAATCTTTGTATCGCTTGAAAAACAGCCAGAGCTAACTTTTCGACGTAAGAGTACTTAACTTCTGTATCCTTGAGTTTGCGGCTCAAATAATATATCGGATATTCTATCCCATCTTCTTCTTGTACTAAAACCATTCCAATGGTTGTATCTGCAGCGGCGAGATACTGGAAGTAGTCGTTTTGATAATTCGGGGAATACATTAATGATGCTCTAATCAAGGTATCTTTAAGAGCATCAGAAGAAGCTTGCGCAACCTGATCCCAATGGAAGGGTATCCCGTTTTTCAAAAGATGAGTAAATCCTTTAGCCATTTCAGAATAATTTGGAATGAACCTCCTCAGAAAATTAGCATTCCCTTGGAGTCTTTGTAACTGTAGTAGATTGGAAGGTCGAGGCAAGTCAAGAATTGCTTGAACCTTAAGTGGGTCGAGTCGAATTCCTTCCTTAGACACTATGAATCCAAGAAAACGACCAGAACCAACACAAAACACACATTTGTGTGGATTTAGTCGTATTTTGTAGTGTCGACACCGTAAAAATATAGCTCTCAAATGCTGCGAGTGATCAGTCCACTTTCGTGAATGAGCAGGTAAATCATCAAGATATAGTTGAACAATATGTTTGATGTCATGGACAACATAGTTCATTTCCCTCTAAAAAGTTTCCATTGCATTCTTCAAACCAAATGGGAGTTTCCTATAGGCGAATGTGCCCCATGGACAAATAAAAGCATTTTTTGATTGGTCGTCTGGGTGGATATTGATCTGATTATAGCCGGAAAAACCATCCATGAATGAGAATATTTTACAATCAGCACATTCATCAATAATCTGGTTGATAAAGGGAGTGGGATTATTGTATTTTGGACAATCCTGGTTAATATCCCTAAAATCGATGCACACTCATATTGTCCCTTGTTTCTTCATGACAGGAACAATATTGGAAACTCAATCAGTAAGAGGAACAGGGCATATGAAACCACTATGCAAAAGCTTTTCAAATTTTGTTTTAATGGCAACAACCTTCTTTGGATGAACAAGACAGAGGCGTTGTCACACTGGTTCGACATCAAGATACATTTTGATTTCATGTTCAACTATACTAGAGTCAATTCCTGGCATCTCCTCATATGACCATGCAAATACATCTCAGAATTCACAAAAGAGAGCACAATAAATATCAAGTTCTGATGGAGAACAAGATTTGCCAACATGAATGTTTTCTACAAATTTAGGTTTGGTCAAAATATTGATAGAAATTGTTTCTTCGATATTTGACAGTTTCACTCGGAATCTATTGTATCTATGAAAACATAATTCGAAAGAAAATCAACAACTGAAGGGTGATTAAGTCCATTTGAAAAATATTCTTTATGATCTGGAAGATGGGAACAATGATGATAATATTCCCATGGTTCTTGTTCCGTCATCATTGATTGGATGATTCCTTCATCAATAGAAAATATACATTAAAAAGGATTGGAGGAAGTACCATATGCTAATGAACGATCTACCCATACAATTGGTGAGGATGGATTTGGGTTCACCGCACAAGCCAAAAATATTGATTGCTATGCAATCTCAATAGGGCTTAGCGGCATGATTTCATTATTACTATCAACTTCAGAACTATTGGTAATCTTCCTTAAGTTAGTTGAAGTGGAAGATATCATGTTGCAAGCCTCAACTTTTTCCACTTCTACCAAGTTTGATGGTGACGATAGTGAAAAAGTACCCATTAGGTAAGGATCCTTGAAGAGACCTACACCAATGTTTTGAAGTGATAGCGAGGGTCCGTGTACTAACGGAATGCTTCCAGTAGCCTGTGAACTAGAGGCGAAGAAGGCGAGTTATTCGATAACTATGATTTCGCCCTTATGAGGGAATGCAATCGTACAAAAGTATGTTGAAACCACAACAGCCATAGCATAAACCCACGGTCTTCCTAGCAAAATGTTGTAGTCAAGGGGTCCGTAAACAACCTCAACTTCAACAGTTATTGTTTTGCCCCCTAGTTTGATTTTCAGATTACTCAATATTCCACAAGGCGTATATGTGCTACCGTTAAAAGATTTTAACGTTGTTGGTGAACATGACAAAGGCGATGAGCCAAGTGTTTTCCAACAATTCATAGACATAATACAAGTAGATGCCCCTCGTCAATAATGGTTCAGTGAATAAGTTTATTTAAGGCATTTACTTGAATCAGGAATGCTAATTTGCTAGTAACTGTGGCGTATAACCCGCATGGTTGAAAACCACAGGTTTGGAATCAGTTGGATCGATTCCACCAATTGCTGACAAAAAACCCTGCTTTTGGGAGGGACATTTTTAAAGCACCTCAAGCGTTGACATAGCAGAAGGTGACTAAGCCAAATCTTCTAATATGTTATAGTTTTTTGCAGCTCAAGCTCGAGGGTTAAATGTTGATTTATGTAAAACTCCCTTAAGTGGTTTTATTGTTAACTCTGGTGCAATAGGTGGTGGAATAGGATCATACGAAGTTGAAGTTGAAGGATTAGGTTGATCAGCTTGGTTATTCGAAGATGACAGTTGATTTACATAATATTTACTTCGTGTTGATACCAAAAATTCAATTTTAGGCTTAGAAGGGGATAGCATAAGCACTTGGGAAGTGGAAGCATGATCTGTAGCAACCATATTTGTCTCAGGTTTTGGAAAAGGATCAATCAACACTGTAGATGTATTAGAAGTCTTAAGAATCTTTGAGACTTTAGATCGGTGAAGACAATCTCGTGTAAAGTGCTCATTGTTACAGATCAAACATGGGTAACGAGGTTTCCTAGCAGAAGGAGAGGAAGCATATGATTTTCTTGAGAGGAATTATTTTGGTTTTTCTTGTTTTTCCCCTTCTTCTTGCTTCTTGGTTTCTTTTCATTCTTGCCTTTGTCAAATGACACAGCATTGATTTCGGAAGCAAGAGCCTTCTCGGGTGCATTTGTAGTTTGATTGGAAATGGAAATTGTTTGACCAGATGTCCTACCTACCATTTGTGTGCTCGAAGAACCAATCACACCCTCACTGGCATGAGAGTCCTTACTCGAAGGTGGTGGAGGAACAGTGAAAGCTAGTCGAGGTGCATTTGGGATCTTGTCATAGAGTGTGCCAGACTGTATATAAATCAAGTCCAAATATTGGGCGCGAGCAATTACTTTCTCTTCAGTGACAACTCAGCCTTTCACCACATCCTCTGTGATAGATGGCAACAAGGATTTTATAAACCACTCAGCTAAAGGTTGATCAGGAACATAAGTTTTAACGATTCAACAACAACGACGCCACTCATGAATATGATCAGAAATATGAGTAGCAGTAGTCTGTTTAAAGTTGGTTAATATTTCTATTCCAATTTCATATTGTATGGGTAACTGGAAGTGGGTTAAAAACGTGGTAGCTAAGGTAGTAAAGTTATCAAAAGAATCATGTGGTAACTCAATGTACCACTTCACAGCGAGACCAGTAAGCATTCTCTGGAAAAGACGTAGGCTAACTGAATCATCATTCAAGGAGTTTGATGAACACCATAAATAAAAAGTCATGACATGGTTGGATGGGTCTTCTCCAGGGTTTCCATTGAATTTTGGAATATCGGAAGGTAATTTATGAGGAATCACCGGCCACCAAGGTGCATAAAGAATTGGGTCATTGGTGAGCCGGTTTAGATCTGGTAATTCAAGAGTTTCAACAAAAGGAAATTGTATATTTAGGTCAGTTTGATCACATCTAGGATAAGATGGGATTGCCTGGGAAATATTCCTTTGCATAACAACATAAGGAATCTGCTGCTAGTAACCTTGATAAGGGTAAGTTTGTTGAGCAAATATGGTGTAATTTGTTGTTGAGCACTAGGATACATTTGTTGTTGTCCAAACCCGGCATAGGTTTGTTGACCAGGACCTAGGTAAACTTGTTGCTGACCAACCCCAGCATAGGCTTGTTGACCAAGTCCAGGTTGAGGTTGGTATTGTTGGAATTTTTGTTGTTGAAAGGTAAAAGGTAAACTAGCCTGAGGTTGTTGGACTCTAAGCACAAGTTGTTGTTGTAAAAGGTAAACTAGCCTGAGGTAAAAGGTAAACTAGCCTGAGGTTGTTGGACTCTAAGCACAAGTTGTTGTTGTAAAACTGCCTGAGAAGGTTGAATCTGTAAACCTGAAACTTGGGGGTCTGAGGTTGAAGGACTAGCTTGCACAGGTTGAGATACAACAATATGAGCTTGTGACTGTGGCAAAGATGTAACAACAGGCATAGTAGGTATGGATGAGACAAATTGCATAGGTTTTGATGGATATACAAGTCTAGGTTGAACGGGCATTGTTGGATGCCACTGACAGACAGTCATTCCAGGATGGCCTAAAGACGACGGCATACTGACATATGGTTGCCCCCCAGAAAACGGAGGATAAGGAGAATGTGCATGTTGTTCTCTATATGGTGGTAGTCCAACATAAATCAAATACATAGGACAGTAACCGAATGAACCAGCTTGATATTGAGTTGATGGATCCAGTTGTTCGGTATTCGTTAATGAAGAACTAGCTAAAATTCTAGTAGAGGACATTGGTGAAGACCAAGGGCTAGAAATAACACCTGAATGGGTTCTCGATAAATATTGGTAACCCGATGGGATGGACAGAACACCATACAAGTGTGACTCAGGTGTTGTAGTAAACATCGAAGAGGTTGCGACAGAAGATTCTGTCGTAGCTGTAACAGATGGTACAGTTTGGGATGTTGACTCTGCCATAGTCAAATTCCCAAACAAACTTCCTAATGAATCAATGGGTGTCTAAAAGTAATCAAGAGCAAAAGGAGCAGTAAAATGAGAAGTATGAGGATACAGATAAAGTCCAATTCCAAAATGGAATGGAATTCTAGGTGTTTCTACCTCAGGTTCCTCTTCTATCGAAATCAAACCAGGTGGAAGAATTTCACCGTCAAGTCCGTAATAGATTTTCAGTATTTGTTCCTGAGGTAAAGAGGAAGTCTTAATAGTTATGGATGTCTAAGGATGTACTGGTTGATCTTCTTCAGGTATGGTAACAACTTCTGATTGTTCAACCTCCAGATTCAAGTGTTCTGGTAAAAGAACAAGTTCAGGTTGGGCTTCTTGAACAACTTCTTGTTGTAGAATTGAGGCTTCTGTGATCCATTAATTTTATAAGAAGAGCTTCGGCATAAAATCACATGAAAATGATCATTGTCGACGCGTTTCGAACCAACTAGTGTGGTTCATCGTCAGGACAAGTTGAAGAAACAAATCTAGTCTAGCATGTTAAATAGACTGTGCAGAGACTCCAACGGCTACCTAACGGCTAATTAACGGCTATTTTGAACCTTAAGTCAAGGTCAAAATTATATTAACACATTAAATATTAATATTTTTATTTTAATAATCCTATTAATAATATATTACTCTAAAATAAGTAAACTTAGGTACCAATGGTACATGAGAGAATGATTGAAATTCTGAATGTTACTAAAATTAAATAAATAAATTAAACTAAATGATTTATTTGATCATATTCAATCTTAGTCAAATTAATAAGGTAATCGGTTGTTAGGATAGAAGTAAATGAGTATTAATTAAATAAATATATAATTCAATGGTGAGTTCCAAAGTTGCTCATTTGTTAATTTATTTATTAATAAGCATATAAATTATGTATATTAGCTTGTTAAGGTCAATGAAGTGTTAATAATCATGAAGGTTGTTTTAAAAATTCAGGTAATTT
>APFE031176011.1:28267-56822 GCA_000404065.3 Pinus taeda
TCATCCTACTACACAATCGTCATGGAGAACACATCATCCAGACCTCACAGGAGAACTAATCATCCTGCTACATAATCGTCATGGAGAACACATCATCCAAACCTCACAGGAGAACTAATCATCCTGCTACATAATCATCATGGAGAACACATCATCCAGACCTCACAACAGGAGAACTAATCATCTTGCTACATAGTCGCCACGGGTGTTACAGGGAAAGATTTGATTCTCTTACCCTGTGATCATATGTCACTCCAAGAAGTACCCTGCACACCCCCCCCAAAGCTACAAGAGCTCCATACATCATACAGGACCCTCATCAGAGGGTTTCTGAATGACACCAAGTTGTTCTCGGAAAGTCAAAAATTTGACCTTTCCTAGGGGCTTTGTCAGAATGTCGGCGACCTGTTCATCTATACCAATATGTTGGAGCCTTATAGCTCTCCGCTGCACCATATCTCGAATATAGTGGTACCTGATATCGATATGCTTGGAGCAATCATGAAATACAGGATTCTCTGACAAACGAATCCCACTATGGTTGTCACATAGGATCACAGTGGTATCCAATGTAAATCCAAATAGCTCACTGAAGAGATTTCACTACCAGACTGCCTCACAGGAGGCCATGCTAGCAGCAATATACTCTGCCTCGGCGGTGCTCAGAGCAACCAACTTCTGCTTCCTGCTCATCCAGGATATTGAAGCAAATCCCAATGAGAAACAGCACCCGGAAGTGCTCTTATGATCCACCACACTGCCTGCCCAATCAGCATCAGTGTATCCAAGTAGTCTCACATCTCTAACAGTGTATCTTAACACATAAGTAATTGTGCCACAAAGATATCTCAACAGATTTTTGGCACCAATCCAATGTATGTGGTGAGGCCCAACCATATGTTGACTTAACATGTTGACTGCAAAGCATATATCTGGACGGGAGTTCACTAAAAACATCAATGCTCCGAGAGTTGTTGATACTCGGTAGCATTTTGTAAAACAAGTCCAGCAGCACTACCGCTTAACTTCTTGAAGTCAAACTCCATCGGGGTAGTTACAGGCTTGCAGTCTACCATACCGAATCTTTCCAATATCTTCACCACATATTTTCCTTGAGATAGGAAAATTTCCCTTGGCTTCTGCGAGACTTCAAGTTCTAGGAAATAGTGCATCAGTCCTACGTCCTTCATTTCAAATTCAGAAGCCAACTCCCTCTTACATTTGTGAATGAGAGGGACTACACCTGTTAGAAAGAGGTCATCAACACACAGCGCCAGTATGAGAGGTTTGTCATCTTCAACCTTAAAGGAAAGGTTGGGATGAGCTTCACTCCTAGTGAATCCTAGCTTCATCAAGTAGCTATCGAACCTCTCATACCATGGTCGGGGTGCTTGCTTCAACCCATAGAGGGCCTTCTTCAACCTACACACATGAGATTTTCGATCATAAATCTCAAATCCTTCGGGTTGCTCCACGTAGACCTCTTCTTTGATCAAACCATGCAAGAATGCGGTCTTGACATCCATCTGATGTAGGTTCCATCCTTGTGAAGCCGCAAGGGCAGATGGTGGTATATCTGGCAACAAGTGCAAATATCTCGTCATACTCTTTTTCTTTCAGTTCCCTGGTGTCAGCTTCTTGAGAGCTCCTCAATGTAGCAAGAATGTTCACTTTGCTGAGAGCCATATCTTCGTCAAAGGTGACATCATGACTAATCACGACTTCCCTTTGACCAGCTACATAGATTATATAGCCCTTAGTATTTTCACCATAGCCCACGAAGATTCCTTTCTTTCCAGATGCACCCAATTTATTCCTTTTCTCTTTCGGCACATGAAAATATACAGGGCTTCCAAAAATTCTAAAATGAGATACGTCATGTTTCTTACCAATGAACATTTCTTCAGGAGTCTTGGAACCCAATGCTTAATGAGGACTTTGGTTTTGTACATATACAATGGTGTTTGCAACTTTGGCCCATAAAAACTTTGGAAGTCTTTGATCATGGAGCATGGTACGAACAACTTCCACAATCGTACGGTTCTTCCTTTCCGCCACACCATTCTGTTCAGGAGTATATGGTGTAGTAGTCTCCCTCTTAATGCCAGCCTCTTTGCAAAAGTCATGAAACTCGTTAGATTTCATATTCAGTCCCATTATCAATCCTTAAGATCTTGATCTTCTTTTCGGTTTGATTCTCGATGAAGGCTTGAGATATGTCACATGACATGACACCTAGTGGACTTCCTCCGACCTAATATAATGAATCAACTCGAAACCCAAGAGTGAAGGCATCTTTAATATTGTTTTTCCATGCATGTACCTTGCCATCGCAAAAAGCCACCTTGTAGCCTTTGTCTTTCATTGCCGAAATGGACACCAGGTTCTTTTTGAGGTCAAGTACATATAATACATCCTGTAAGTGGATCGTATTACCTTGATTCAATTTAAGAGAGACATTGCCTACACCTTTCACGGAATATTTCATATTATCTCCAAGGACAATTTCCAAGTTAGTTTCTTTCTCTATCAGATTACGGAGAACTTCTTTGTAACCAGTGAAGTGCCTTGAGGCACCACTATAAATAAGCTAATTTCCCAGCGAGTCTGGAGGAGTAGAGGTAGATAGAGCAGCTGGTAGATAATATTCATCCTGTTTATTGTCAACAGTGTTAGATTCATACCTGGAATTTCTAGCCTTCTTGATTGGTTGTCCTCTTCCTTGATTTCCAACACTCCTTTTACCTCTGCTATTAGATTTGCCATTCCTTTGATTGCCATGAGAGGGATTTTGATTATTGTCCCAGTGCGAGTCCCTTCTATCAGGGCACTCCCTTGCATAGTGACCTGCTTTATCGCAAATGTAACATCGTCCTTTTCTTCCACCCTTGGGTCCATTTGTTCCTAGCAGCAGCAGATGCATTTGATGGAGGCTCAGCAATTCTGCCTTTCACATGGTCCAACACTTCCTGTTCTTCTAATGTTAGATCAAGAGACGTCTTCCATCCGTGGTAGTCAGAATTCTCATGGAGCTTGTCTTCAGCAGGGTAGTGTGTTGAGTAATGTGGAAAAAGTCTAAGTCGGGATTAAATCGGCAAGGGTTTAAAAGTTGAAAAACTCATTAAAGTCGGGAGTTTTTTGAAAAAGTCAGCAAAATTAAAAAAACACGAAAATATTCATTTATTTTTAATTTTTTTAACATCTAGAGTATCCACAGTCCATTAGGGCTTGTAGTCTGCAACATCAGATCTGCAATCTAACCAATGAGAAATAGACAAGAACAAACATATAGCTTACTTGTTGAAGTAGCCCATCTATATCAAGTTAACAACCCTCTCTGCATTTTTTGTCCTTGACACCTGGCAGGTCCTTTGCCTCATTTGCCATCAATTGCTCACTAGTATTTGCTACTCCAAAATATACAATATACTCAACCCTAACCAGATCTACTTCTCAAGTGGATTTGACCACCAAATTACTGTACAATCAGCATCAAAGTATATCATTAGCTTACAATGGTTTGGCCCTTCCAAGACACTGAATACTAGTTGTCCAAAACCCTTATTGTTCAACCTCCTCACAGCGAATTTGTCTCGTCAAATTCATTGTATAACAGCTCTAACAGTAGTGGCAACTCATAGTAATTTTGTTTATCAAATCATTATATGATAGCCCTTAAACACCACTGCCATATCCCACATTTAGCAAAGATGGCTGACTTTTTCGGTCAACTCCCGATAAAATCGGGCATATAATGAATAAATCATGAATTTTTCGTTTATGAAAAAGTCTGCAAAAAATTAGAGGATTAAATCGTTTTGTTGAAAAAATTGTAATTTTAGGATTTAATCCCGATTTTTGCAGACTTTTTCCACACTGGTTTTGAGGACCCCATGAATTCTTTTTGGATAGCCTGCCAATCTTCTCTTCGGTGATTGCTCTTGCTCTTGCTCGGGCTTTGTCTTCAGCTCAGCTCTGATACCATCTTAAGATATGGTATGTTCTATGCTTAGAGCAATTTACTTCTTTTTATTATTATTATCCGCAGATTAGCAATCACATGTACATAAAGTAAAGTGCAGATAGAACATTAAACGATCGACAGAAAACAAGCCAAGACAAGAGACACAAGATGTGGCGGCTAGCCAGGGACAAACCCCAATATGGGGAAACCTTTGATCAAATCTTCCTTTATCTTCAATAATTCAGTAGAGAGAAATAGTACAAAGATCTGATTTATATTAGCAGTAGCAAACCGCAGATCAACCCTAAACTAGGGCAACAAACCCTAGATCGAACTTGTCAAGTTTCCACCAGTGAGTTGTTCATTGTGCACCAGTCCAAGACTTCATCGTGCACCAGTCCAAGATTCGCCGTGCACCAGTCCAAGATTTCACCGCGCACCAATCCAAGATTTCGTCACGCACCAGTCGCCACACACTAGTGCAAGTTTTCGCAGCGCACTAGTGCAAGTTTTCGCCGCGCACAAGTGCAAGATTTTGTTGCGCACTAGTGCAAGATTTCGCCGCACACCAGAGAGAGAGAGAGACGTGATGATCAGTGTGTGTCCAAATGAGGAAAAGACCTCCTGTATCTATATACAAATGTTGATGATGAATAGATGCGTCTATTGGGCTTCTGAGCCTACATGAGTTGTTGGTCAGCTTGATAATTATTCCATAATCAAAATAAATTCATGTCTCCATAAATACTTATCAAAATCGGATGATCTTTAGATCAATCCTACACCTCTCAACGAGAGGAATCCAGGAAAAATATTATCAGCCATGAATAAGGTGACCCACATGGAGTTTGGCCCTAGTTGCCAATTTTAACATACTATGATAATCAAATTTGCATCAGGCTCTCTGAGAATCCAATGTTTTATGCTAGGTTGAAACATATCGACATAAGATACCAGTTCATCAAAGACTGTGTGTAGCATGGGTCAGTTCGGCTACAACATGTTCCCAAAGATCAGAAAGTTGGAAATATTCTCACCTATGTTGCACAAAACTTCTAGGAACACAACGTTTCGGGACATAAGCAGGGGTCATAAAAGGGATTGCTAAAGGGCCACTGCTAGATTAAAGGAAAACGATGGAGGCTTAGCCCACTATCACCTCAGCTAAGACTCCCCACTCTTTCGGAACTTTCACCGATGGGAGGAGACCCAGTATATATAGAAGGTCACTTGACAAGGATAAATTGACCAATGGATATGAAGTGACCCTTATAATCCTTTTCCTAGAAGGGGTTTTAAGAATAGATCTTTCTTGTTCTTCAAGCAAGGTACAAAGATTTCTAGTAGAAGGAGGTGACGGCTTGACGGTTAGGTTAGAGGAATATACTTTATGAAGGAGTTTCGCAATCCTAAAATCCTTATTGAACTTGACTTCTTGAAGATTTGACTTTTCAAAGGTGCGAGACCACACGGGACCAAGTGGACCCAACCTAAGTTAAAGGGGCAAGAATTTAGCAACCAATTATGTTCTTAACCTAGACAAGGAGGGGGAAGGATCAAAGCAAGAATTTTCACTTAAAGGTGTCAAATTGATCCTATGAGGTGTTGAAATTTCTAAGTATTACCCGTTAGAAACTTTACCTATATTCTTTGGTTTCTTTCACCTACTTGTTTAATTAATAACAAGTTATTTAACCATGTAAACACTGAAATAAACACAATACAATCTCAACCATCTACAGATCAACAGCTGAAAGAAATAGACAAACACACAAGGGACATCGTTATTTTTGGACAATCGTCCCCAGAAAAACCCAACTTGGAAAAATCGGTGCAGTGATTCTGAGGGTTTTATTATTAAGCAGCTTTTCTTGAATACACTGGGTATCAAACTGGCTCACCTGACAGAGATAAATAATCTAGTAGTAATACCTCTCTTCGGAAGCAGATATTCTGAAAGTTTGCCCCACAAAACCCTCTCTAGCACAATCTGAAGCACTAAGTCAGCTCTCCTAGCATTTGCGTCAGCGTGAAACCCTCTGCGTCAACCCTCTGAGGCTCTGCGCAGCCTCTCTGGACCTCTGCGTGGGTGGCGCAGGCCCTTCTGGCCTCTGCGTGGCTCCCTTTGGCTCTATGTCTGCCTCTCTGCCTTGTACTCACTACCCCTTGCTGCAACTACGATCACTAGTTCGATCTCTCTTAGCAAAACCCCGCTCTAGAAAATCGAATTGACTGATCACTCTGGCGTATCTCCAGCTGACCCTCAAGCCTCCTCTTATACTTTTTATGTTGACTCTTCAACGGCCAAGATTACA
Source organism: Pinus taeda (assembly GCA_000404065.3). Taxonomy (NCBI): domain Eukaryota; kingdom Viridiplantae; phylum Streptophyta; class Pinopsida; order Pinales; family Pinaceae; genus Pinus; species Pinus taeda. The sequence goes on from APFE031176011.1 coordinate 34,547, forward strand.
TCTATAATCAACAGCTAAGATTAGATTTGGCTTGATCCATGTCCTTTAGAACCTTCTAACCCAGTTTTATATTAATACCCATTAATATTTTTATTTTCCTATATTTAGACTTAGGAACACATTAAAAATATTAATTATTTTAATATCTCCTTCACCGGGTATAATTTCCCCAAACCATTTCTAGGTCTTGGAGATCTCATGTGCTCTAGCACCTCCACCAATTTTCATGGCTAGAGCACATCCGATGCTACCCCAAATCAACACTCCCTCTTAGCGAGGAATGTGCTCTAGTAATACTCCACCACTGAGCATCACCCTGATTATACGGCATTGATACCTATGCTGATGCTAGGCCTTCCTGGCCAACATCCTCTGCCCCGCTGCATCCTGTACTGCTGCCCATGGATCTACCACTGCCACTGCTACATCTATACGGCAACTGCTCTGCATCTATGCTATTGTTGGTACTTCCTCCCAACACTGCATTTGCACTGCAGCCCTCTCTCATCATGTTGCATCGTGCTGCCCATAACACTACCACTGCTACTCCTGCACTGCAACTCAGTTACTGAGACGATGATAACTGATCTACCCAACCACTAACATCCTTTGTCAGGCTAAAAAACCTCCTGATGTTGAAGCTCTCTTTGTCGCTATCCTGTGCTCCCTCTACTGCCTTTGTGCTGCTGCAACACCTCTATGCCTCTCGCACTGCTGCAAACACCTTTGTGCCTTCCTGCACTACTACAACCTCCACTGTGCCTCTCGCATTGTTGCATCCTCTCTGCGTTATGAGGGACTACTGCACTCTAGCACTCTCTACCGCTCCATCTGCATCCATTTCTACCGACATCCGCTATCCTACTACTGTCTCTTCGGGGCTTCCGTAGCCAGATATGATCCAAGAGTTTGGGTACCGTAAGGATCCTGCCCCTCATCTCCTATAGTCCTCCTGGCTACAGCTCGATGTCACCCCAACTCTTCTCTAGAGGTACATGAGCACTCATGGCACAATCGTCATCATCCTCTATCTCCTTTTCTACCTTCGCTGGTGTTGCCTTGGAGTTAGACGCCTCTCCCTTATTCTTCTTCCTCGGACACTAGGTTGGACAATGGCGCCGTTCTCCACAGTTGAAGTACTTTATCTTGGAGAGTTCCTTTTTCTTCCTCTTCCCCTATTGCCCCGCAATTGCTAGAGCTGCATCCTCTTCCTCTTCTTTCTTGACCTGCGGTCCTTTGCCACTACTCCCTGCCTTGGTCAACTGTATGATGTTTTCTTGGCAAAGAGCAGCCCATAGTTCTTCCCAATCTAGAAGATTCGCTCTGCTGAGAATGCTCTGGATGAATGCCTCCCACTCCTTGGAGGCTGCGTTCAGGGTGGTCCTCACCATTAACTCTTGATCCAACGTGGCCCCTATGGAAGTCAATTGGTCCTGAATCTCATGCAACCTACTAGGAAGTGATCTACCTGCGCCCTCTTTTGCATCTGATACGACTATAGTTGATTCTCCAGTAGCATCTTCCTTTGCACAGAAGTGCCCTGATACAATGCTGTCAAGGTGTCCCACATTTCCTTTGCCATATTTTTCTCGGCAATATGTTGAACCGCATGATCCTTGACTCCATAAAGGATTATGCATTTTTTCTTGGCCATCGCATCCTCATACCTTTCATTGTCAGCAGGGTCGACCGGAATAACCACGATTCTCAAGGCGAAGGCCTTGATGCAAAGTATATCTAGAAGGGACAGGATCCTGGCCTTCTAGATAACAAAGTTGGACGCCCCATCTAGCCTGTCCTGATCCCTCAATCCATTCATCGCCATCTCCCTGCTCTTCTTTTCAACTCCTCTAGGTCTCTACTTCCCTCCTCGAAGTTCTCTACTAGACTTCCCCCGAGTCTCGATTTCCCTCCTAGAAATCCGCTTGCCAACTGTTGAGTCGCACCTCTCCGATCTCCTATGCTCCTGCAACACTGATCTGGATTTCTTGGCTAGAAATTCACCTAGGTAGCAACTCCCTCTACCTTGGTTTTGTCCTGTTAGATACTGTTCTGCCTCAATAGCAACAGCACCCCAACAGCTTCACTCTCCGCAATCTGCCCACAGCTTCCTATGCCCCAGCAACTGAAGAACTGAGCCTCTAGGCTCTGTGCAATCTTGGGAAGGTTGATTTCTCCCTTGGCCAACTACGTCAACCCTCCTGGTCTCTGTGTGGCTCTTCGTGAGCCTCTTCTGCCTTCTTTTGCCTCTGTGTTGGCCTCTCTCTGGCTCGAACTAATGACGCAGGCCCTCTGCATCATCCCTTCTCTGCTGCTTTCTGCCTATGAACAACTTCTGTCACATGGGACAGTTGTTTCTACTGCAAATTCTTTGATTCAGCTGGCGCCTTCAGCTCTCCTGTGATCTGCAATGCTCTGATACCATGTTGAAATTTCTAAGTATTACCCATTAGAAATTTTATCTGTATTCTCTGGTTTATTTCGCCTACTTGTTTAATTACTAACAAGTTATTTAATCATATAAAAACTAAAATAAACACAATACAATCTCAACCATCAACAGATCAATAGCTGAAAGAAATAGACAAACACACAAGGGACACCATTATTTTTGGACAATCGTCCCCAGAAAAACCCAACTTGGGAAAATTGGTGCAACAATTCTGAGGATTTTATTATTAAGCAACTTTTCTTGAGTACACTCGGCGCCAAACTGGCTCATCCGACATAGATAAATAATCTAGTAGTAATACCTCTCTTCAGAAGCAGATATTCCGAAAGTCTGCCCCACGAAACCCTCTCCAGCACAATTTGAAGCACTGCGTCAGCCCTCCTGGCCTCTACGTCAGCGTGAAACCCTCTGGGTCAGCCCTCTGAGGCTCTATGCAGCCTCTTTGGCCCTCTACGTCACTTCTACAGCCTCTGCATGGGTGACGCAATCCCTTCTAGCCTCTGCGTAGTCACTGTTGGCCTCTGTGTTGCTCCCTCTGGCTCTGCATCTACCTCTCTGCCTCTGCGCTGGTCTTCCGGCACTATCTTTGCCTCTCTGCCTTGTAAACTCACTACCCCTCACTGCAACTCTGATCACTGGTTCGATCTCTCTTAGCAAACCTCGCTCTAGAAAATCGAACTGACTAATCACTCTAGTGTATCTCCAACTGACCCTCAAGCCTCCTCTTATACTTTTTCTGTTGAGTCTTCAACGGCCGAAATTACGTCTCTAATCAACAGCTAAGATTAGGTTTGGCTTGATCCATGTCCTTTAGAACTTTCTAAACCAGTTTTATATTAATACCCATTAATATTTTTATTTTCCTAAGTTTAGACTTACGAACCCATTAAAAATATTAATTATTTTAATATCTCCTTCATCGGGTAGAATTTCCCCAAACCATTTCTGGGTCTTGGAGATATCATGTGCTTTAGCCACTCCACCAATTTTCATGGCTAGAGCACATCTGATGCTACCTCAAATCAACATGAGGCACTAGCCTTGGGGATGTCAGGGCAAAGTTTGATCTCAAAGCTGGGGCTTGAGTTATTTCATAACTCAACCATCAGAATGGCTTCAAAATTGAAGGATGCCTTGAGGACACACCAACGCAAGAGAGGCTACAAGATTGAACTTTTTGGAGGGCAACTTCGTCGGGAAAGCGATGCCCTAGGTGACCTAACTTAGCTAGACCTAGAAGAAGGTGAAAAAGAGTTGATTATTGGGTGACCACCTCTTGGTAGATTAGTGCCTTAGTCTTGGGAGAATGGAGTCTAGGATAAATATGAATGAGGACCTTATTTCTTAGTCAATGGGGCGTGAAGACTACTTCGCTTGTCTTCTAAGACAACGGGAGGCAACCTTATAGCTTTATACCTAGACTTGCACAAGATGATAGATTATCAAGATGATTTCATCGATAGAATTATACCTAGGAAATTTTATTCAAATTACACAGCCCATACATTGAGAGATGCTATATAGAGACAATTCCACAATTTAAGTAAAGCAAATGCATGCAACGATTAGCCACAAAAATAGTGAAATTTTCAATCCAATGTCTATGACAAAGTAAAATAAGAATAGCATTAAAAGCATGTACTTACATGTAATAGAACATATCCAAGCATCCACAATTTGACAATAGAGAAGCTCCAAGATAAGATAAACCAAATCCAAACATCAAAATTCATCCATAAAGCTCCAATTAATCCTCCAAGAAAAAGTGTGAAAATTCTCAAGAGAGAAAAGAGATCCAATCCAGAGTGATGATGAGAAAATGAACTCATCTCAATCGTATTTATGCACTAATGAGCAGTTCAAATTAGTCTCCTAGGCCTACACTAGCCCCAAAAATAAAATAATGTGCTAATAACCTAACTTTTGGTGACAAACTCACCAAACTAACTCACAAATATAATAAGCCTCTTAAGAGGTCAAGTGATAAATAATACATGTCGCAGGGCCCTCCAAGAGGCCTGGTGAGGTCCACTGGTGCCATAATGAAGAATAGGACCCTCAAAAGTGATGGACAAGGGGTTGGCCCCTTGTTCTCCAAACAATAAACCTGTGGTGCTCCCAGTGGGTGTGGGGGCACAATAATAACTGCATGGGTCTCCAAATGAATCGAAGATGCCTATAGATCATCTGTAAGGGCTCCGATGATGGTGTAGGTGATGCCACATCATCGTACAAGTCTTCGGTCAGCTGCCAAGTGCACGCTACATCTATGGGTTTGGCTGGGCTAAGGTGAACAAAGTGCATCTTCCTCGTCCAATAGGTGAATCTCGAGCAATCTCTAAATATCCTCAGGGATCCATGGAGTGTTGTCTACTTTTGTCTAGACCCATGGCTCTCAAGGCCCACCCTACATTTGCCAATGTATCCCTCTGGAGGGTTAGGACCCATATAGAGAGACCAAACCCAAGATGGAAACAATCTACAACCCTACATAACATCCAATGCGTCCCCTAGTCTTCCAGTACAACAGTTCATTAGAGAAATCGAGTAAGAGAGCTTACCAATCACGGAACACAGGTGGGGACTTCATAATGGCATGCCCTTCCATAATGGGCTTTAGCCTATGTTGCAGGAAACATGGAGTAGGAGGCCGTTTCCGTACGGAAACGAGTACAAAATGCTGAAACACATTTGGTACAGCCCTGAAACGCGTTTCAGGCCGTACTGCCACGTTTCACGAAACTGAAACGTGGCCAATACGGCCTGAAACGCATTTCACGACTGTACGACCCACGTTTCAGCGTTTACTTGTGCTTTTTTTTATTTTTTTATTTTTTTTATTTGTTTTCTAATCTATTCTTACGTTAGCCTAGTGACTTCTAGTTGCTTCCAGATGCCTATCTAAAGTTATAAAAGTGAACTTTTGCCCTAGTGTTGATATGCAGTTCATGGTAATGTTAAATTCTTAACATTACCATGAAATGACTCAGGATGTTTGAGAGAGGTTTCGCCCTCATTGGATTTCATATGGAGAAAATAGAATTTTAGATCTCGCTCAAAATCCAGTAGACTTATCTGTTTTTCAGGATTTCAGGATTGGGGGGATTGCAATGTTTCCATTGGATTTTATCATGTACTAGGGTATGGAACTTGTATTTAATCGAGAGAACCAAGCCCTCTATGCAGGGGAGACTCCCAATAATCAAGAGAATGTAGGGTACTAGGGTATGAAACTTGTATTTAATCAAGAGCACTAAGGTCGTTCGACTATGTAGGAGGAGACTCCCAATCAAGCAGGAGACAAGAAATTAGAAATTTCTCGTGGCTGATTTTGGATATTTCTATTTTCATTATGTGATTATTCATGAGTAAATGTGATGTAAATTTAGATACTTATAGTTTATGCATTGACAATTGACAATTTTATCATAATGTAATAAATTAGAATTATCATATATGCTTTATGATTGCACATATTTCTTAAATGTCCTAATATATATATATATATATATTCGCATTTCCCCGTTTCCAAAATTTGGGGAGTTCGCGTTTCATTTCGCTTCCCGTTTTGGAAACTCGTACCCGTTTCCCCGTTTTGTGCAACCTTGGCTTTAGCACGTGCTAATGTCTCCAAGCTCCAAATGGAGTTAACCAAGTGTCCAATTAGGTGGTTTCTAATTCTAAAGGGGATAATAGGTTTAAGGTACATCCTTTAAAAGGTGGTGGTATGTGATAGAGAGGTGAATGAAGTAGGGGATGAGAAGGGGCAGCCCTGGGCCACACGTTGGGGCACAATGGTAGCTAATAAAAAGGAATTGGGTATATAATGTATAGGAGAGAGCAATCGTGGTACATGAGGTGCCCCAACCTTGATTTTTCTACCCTTCTTTATATGTCTATTGCATTTTTATGATTTTTCTTTGATTAACTACTTGGGGCTCAAGGGGTAACAACATGATGTGTGACATATAGCAACGGATACCCCCTTTTAAGGTAGGGCGGTTCATTTCCCACCAGGGATTGGGACAATCATGGGTTCCTATATGATGAAAGAGGCTCATAGAACCTGTAGGAACCAGGGTGATGGCCATGACGATGGGGTAGAGCTCATGTATTGGATTTTGTCCACATGCTAAATGTGTTTGTCCGGCCATCCTTTGCATTTTGTGGTACATTTTCTTGTTGAATGTGGCCAATTATGCCTTTTCTTTACTATTTAGCAGCATCAACCTCTGAAGCATCATTCCAGGCCTGAACCAAAGTGTGGGCAAAGGGAAGAGGAGAACTAGCCCTATGTGGACCCAGTCGAGGAATGTGGACCCAAGTGTTGATTTGGGGTAGCATCGGATGTGCTCTAGCCACGAAATTTGGTGGAGAGGTTGGGGCACGTAAGATCTCCAATACCCAGAAAGAGTCTGGGCAGATTCTAAACAATTCAGGAGATATTAAAATAATTAATATTTTAATGGAGTCCCTAAGTCTAAACTTAGGGAAAATAAAATATTAATGTGTATTAATATGAAATTGTGTTAGAATGGTCCAAAAGACATGGATCAATCTAGATCTAATCTTAGTCGTTGATTAGGGACTTAACCTCAGCCGTTGATATGTCAACAGGAAAAGTATAAGAGGAGGCTTGAGGGTTACTTAGAGAACACACCAGAGTGATCAGTGATTATATTCTCTAGAGCGGGGTTTGCTAAGAGAGATAGAATTAGTGATCAAGAGATGCAGCTGAGTGGCATTTGAGTACAGAGAGAATGAGGCAGAGATAGTGCTGTGGGAGCAGCGCAGTAGCTAGGGAGAGTGACACAGAGCCAATCAGGGCTCACGCAAGGCCCACGCAGAGGCAACCAGGAGCTGCGTAGAGCCTCAGAGAGGCCAGCATTGCTAACGTAGAGGGATAGAGGGCTAGCGCAGGGCCTCCTAAGGCTGACACAGACCCATCCGGGGTGATGCAAGGCCAACGCTGGGCAGAGAGGGGTTGACGCATCCCAAAGAGAGGTTGACGCTGGGGTTTCTGGGGTAGATTTGTGCTGAGTAGCTACCGGAAGATTATCTGGGGTGTCAGCCAGGAGATTTGTCAGAAACTGAGAGGTGTTACTGCCAAGGAGATTCTCTGTTGGGTAGGCCAGTTTCGGCACCCAGATTGTAATCTGATATTGCTAAATAAGAAAACCTTCAAATAGCTGCACCAGTTTTCCCACATTGGGTTTTTCCGATAAGTCCAAAAATAATGGTGTCATATGGTGTGAATGTTTCTGTTTCCTTTAGTTGTTGATCTGTAATATGTTGAGAATGCACTAGTGTTTATTTTCAATATTTACATTGTGAATAACTTGTTAAGTAAAATAACAAGTAGGTAGGAATAAATCAGATAAAGTGCATGGAAGGTTTCTAAGTAAACTTAGAACCTTCAACACCAAGTGGGAGAATTGATGAATGGGGTAGTAATGAGTGGAAAGGGGGTAATATATTTGGTTGAGGGAGTGGGACCACGCAACTAAAATTAGGGTTTCCCGTAAAATACCATCCCTAAAGCAAAATGGTCAGTAAAAGACATCCCACTCGACTGGAATCCACGGTTAACATCCAAAAGGGGTCTAGGGTACAAGAGCACAAACCTAACCCGTTCTGTCCACCAAATCCCCCCATTAATCCATGCCCAGAAGTGAACATGATAAGCAAACTATAATACTCAATTACCAAACGATAAGGCATACCTTTAGGATCGAGAGGCCCACTTTCAAACATATGATCATGGCAGATGGGTGAGGGACCACATGGCTAGCTCAATTGGTGGAGAAACGGCACAATGAGCTAGAATGTGGCTGCAAGGGGATGCTCGCTATCGGCTGAGGACCATCTTGGAGAAAAAAAAAGTCTCCTAAGGATATCACCCACAAAATGGCAGGCCATAGTACCCATACCAAAAACTCTGAAACTCGGTTGAAACTCGACCATCATGTAATCATCTCTGAGAGTTAATGTTGAAATTCCTAAGCCTATCTGTTAGGAATTACTCTGTATTCTGCTAATTTATTTCTTCTACTTGCTAAAACTCGAACAAGTTATTTAATACATTCAAATACTGAAATAAACACAATACAGTCACAACATCTATAGATCATCAACTGAAGGCTATGTTGTAGGAAACGTGGCATAGAGGTCCGTTTCCGTACAGAAACGGGTACAACACAGGGAAACGCGTTTGGTACGGCCCTGAAACGCGTTTCTAGCTGTACTGCCACATTTCCAAAAACGGAAACGTGGCCAGTACGGCCGGAAACGCATTTCACGGTCGTACGACCCACGTTTCTTCATTAACTTGTGTTTTTTTTTTTTTTTTTTTTTTTTTTTTTTTTTTTACTTTTAGGGTATGTTAGTGACTTCTTGTTGCTTCTAGACGCGTGTCTAAAGTTATAAAAGTGAATTTTTGCCCTAGTGTTGATATGCAGTTCATCAGGAATTTTGAGGGATATGCAGTTCATGGTAATGTTAAATTCTTAAAGTAAAAGTGATATTTTCTTTTATTTTTCATTTTCATCCTTTTACTTAAATTTTTAACATTACCATGAAATGACTCAGGATGTTTGAGAGTGGTTTCACCCTCATTGGATTTCATATGGAGAAAGTAGAAATTTAGATCTCACTCAAAATCCAGCAGACTTATTTTGTTTTTCAGGATTTCAGGATTGGAGGGATTGCAATGTTTCCATTGGATTTTATCATGTACTAGGTATGGAACTTGTATTTAATCAAGAGAACCAAGCCTCTATGCAGGGGAAACTCCCAATAATCAAGATCATGTAGGGTACTAGGGTATGAAACGTGTATTTAATCAAGAGCACTAAGGTCGTTCGACTATGTAGGAGGAGACTCCCAATACAACAGTGGTCTTTCTAAAGAATGGGATGTGGATGCAGAAAATCCTGATTTGGATCTCTCTCTTGCAGCCTTATAGTCTTTATTGTACTTGCAGCCTCATATATTAATATAAATAAAGGTTGATTTTGAGATTTGGATATATAATAAAGATTACTTTTGGATATTCCGATATTTTTATTTTCATTATGTGATCATTCATGAGTAAATGTGATGTAAATTAAATATGCTTTATGATTACACACACACACACACATATATATATATATATATTCGCGTTTCCCCGTTTCCAAAATTTGAGGACGTCACGTTACGTATCGCTTCCCGTTTCGGAAACTCGTACCCGTTTCCCCGTTTCGTGCAACTTAGACTGAAGGAAAATAAGCACACAACTGACACCGTTATTTTTGGACAAACGTCCCCGGAAAAACCCAATGCAGGAAAATCGGTGCAGCGATTCTAAGAGTTATATTATTATGCAGTCTATTTGAGTACAACGGGGTGCCTAACCGGCTCACCCGACAGAGAAAAATACACTGCAACAATACCTCTATATTCGGAAACAGGTATTCAGAAAACCTATCCCACAAAACCTTCTTCGACACAACAAGAGCTCAGCGTTGGCTCTTCTAGCCTCTATGTCAGCCTCCTGATGACTTGTGTCAGCCCCAGGACCCTCTCCGTCAACCCTTTGAGGCACTACGAAGCCTCTAGGAGCCTCTGCGTCACTCCCTCTTCCCTCTGCGTGGATGATGCAGTCTCTCTGGGCTCTGCACTCCCTCTACTAGGCTCTACGTAGCCTGGACTCGTTGTTGCTCTCGCTCTCTCTGCTTCTGTGTTGGTCTCTCAATATTGTCTCTGCTTCGTACTCACTACCCCTCACCATTGATCACTGATTCAACTTTGCTTAGCAACCCCACTCTAGCAAAATGAATGACTGATCACTATGGTGTGTTCTCCAACTAACCCTCAAGCCTCTTCTTATACTTTTTCGTTGGTCCTTCAACGGCCGAGATTAAATCTCTAATCAACGGCTAAAATTAGATTTGGCTTGATCCATGACTTTTGGAACCTTCTCACCCAAATTTATATTAATACCCATTAATATTTTCTTTTTCCTAAGTTTAGACTTAGGAACTCCATTAAAAATATTAATTATTTTAATATCTCCCAAACCGATTAGAATCTGCCCAAACGATTTCTGGATCTTGGAGATCTCATGTGCTTTAGCCTCTCCACCAATTTTCATGGCTAGAGCACATCCGATGCTACGCCAAATCAACAGTTAATATAGATTTGGTTTTCCTTCTATATTGTCATCTACAGGTCTTATTCTCTTTTTTCTTGCAAGATATTGTGTTATTCACTTATTTATAACGATATATATATGAGGTTTCGAACAACGTTTCGGCTGACGTTTCCATTTTTGGGAGGTGACATTTCTAAACGTACTCATTTTTGGAACTCCGAAATGTTTCGGTGCTTTGTGCGACTTCGATTCTCATGAAGGCCTTGGGCAAGGCAAAGTTTCTCTTCTTCAAAGAATTCTCATGAAGGCCTTGGGCAAGGCAAAGTTTCTCTTCTTCAAAGACAAAATGGGAGTAGTGGAGAACATCTTCCTCACTAAGGGAGTGTTATTTTTTGGTAGCAACAAATAGGTGTTTTAGTCTCTATGGTGTCTATGATGCTGAGGAACACATTTTCTCCAATACCCAAAAAAGGTTTTGTAAGAAAACACCTCAATTATATTAATTAGCCAATCATTAAAATTTCCATAAGTCTAACATAGGAAAATTGGTTAATTAAATCAGATTAATTGAAGAAAATTGAATTTGCTCTAGAGACTTCCGGAAAAGTCACTTGATGGGGTCAAGATGATCTTAACCATCGATTGTGATTAGATCATGGTCATCAGTTACTCAACGAGAGATTATAAGAGAAAGTCAACAGGGTTTGGAAAGGCACACTTACGCAAGTCGACTTGTCCATTTGCAATGAACTAGCAAGGGTGCAAGTGAAGCAGATGGAGACACCAACAACGGGGTTTTAGTAGACTCTTTGGGAAGAGATTTTTGGAGGAGATTTTTATAGTGATTTCTAGTATTCTCAGAGTCAGAGAAGGCCAAATTTATTCTGCGAAGAGAGGGCCAAAGGAAGCATTACAAATAGCCAGTTTACCCAGTTTGAATTGTTGGTGCAGTAATTCCATTTCCAATCGCTGGAAGATTTTCCAGAGGAGATGCGAGTAGCTTTAGTGGGTAGAGGGAGGTAGTATATCTCCCGGAACTAATTTCTGGAAGCATTTCTCAGTTGTCAGTGCGAGTTGAAGGATTCAATTGGTGCTCGAGGCAAAGGGTGTGAATTACTGGAGGAGGCCGAGTTGGATTTGCAGAAGGAAACTCAGTGTTTCCAGATTGATTTGCTAGTTGGGGGTGTAAGATAAAATTTATCTGGAGCTTTGCCAATGTCAAACAAGTAAATTGATGTACTCTCAATTTGCTGAAGAATAATAATAAAAACCCTCATCTGTTGAATTGGTTTTCCCGCATTCGGGTTTTTCCAAGGACTATTGTCCAAAAATCTTGGTGTCCAAAATTTTGTGTGTGCATTATTTTCTCAGCTTTTGAATTTAAGTTTGTGAAGATCGCAGTAGTGAATTAATCATTATTTGCCGAATTAATTTTCTGAAGATAAATAATCTCTAGTAAATAGAAGATTAAATTTCCAATTACTGCAATTCATGGAAATTTCACATGTAATTGGTGAAGTAAATCACAAGAAGCCCTTTCTCCTCCTTGACTTGATCTTGGGAGTACCTCTATCCACGATTACCTATAAAAACCCTAGGTCTTGCACAAGTATTTCTAGGTCTCTTAGAGCGAGCAGAGCGCCTCTATAAGCGTCATTTCATCACCTTCATCTTCCCTTAGGAGGTCCTAACTCATCACCTAGCACCATAAACCCTAGAATATCTATTAGAAGTGACTATCATCCTACCCGAGCCCCTCCCATCTGTGAAAATCCGTAAAGAGCATGGGACATTGCTTGTGGTGACTGTGGCCATTGTCTTATCGTTAGCACTTAAGTCTAGCTCTTTGTCTTGTAGGGTTTCCCTCTTCCAGGCCTGCTAGATTTTGTGACAACATTTTTGGCACCATTGTTAGGAAAGAAGCAAAGTCTACCTTTAGCAAATATTTACCTTCTTCTCTAATGACAATATAAATGCTTATTTGGCGACTCCACTGGAAGAACAAATCCCTTGTTCTTCATTGAGCTTAAAAGTTCAATGCTCGTAGGGCTAAGCAAGCATTCTTTAAGACAATTTTCATTCACCCTGGCAACTCCAACGTCATTGATATATAAATATCAACAACATGTTGATCGAGTTGTTTCCAACCTTGGATATAACATGGATCCCACAACACCCAAAATTGGAATACATGAAGGATGTGCCAATATTCAACAGGGATCCGCTTTCAACAACCAATCATATAGTAAATTTCATGAGGTATCACTTCAAGACTCAACATAACCCAGCCTAGTGATAAGATTGAATTGTTTATACTATCTATTGTTATGTATACCGATTAGCTTGAATCATGTGAGCCTAGAAGCATTTCCTCTTTCTTTACGTTGATTTCATATTTCTTTTTGCATAAAGGACTAAGTTTTCAAACTATTGAAGAAGCATGTCAAAACTTGGATATATCCCTCAAAGAGGAAGAGCTCATTGAGTATGTCGATGACCATGAAGAAGAATACATTGAGCTTGATTCCTCTCTAGATCATCACAATGAGAACATTGAAGAAGACCTTATGCACCATACTAAAGAAGAATGTAATAAAGGTCATGATGAAGAGGTAGAGTTCATGGGAAGTGAGGTTGTGGCTAGCCCTGCCCCTGTCAAGGACGATGCACCTTTTAAGGACCTTGAAGAAAGTGACCTCATCAATCTCTTGAAGGCTAGCATTGATGATTTCTTGCATATAGAAGAAGGGAAATGGGATGCTAGTGGTTATTTATTTGACAAGGATCCAATTTACGATACTACAATGATGCTGATAGAAATCTTGTCTTGCCCTATATTCCATTCCATCATGAAGGGTTGATTACTGACATTTTTGAGCCGTTTGTGGACCCTAGTCTTGAGAAGGATGAGCCATCATTAGTTTCCCCTTTTCGGGATGATCCTTGTAGTGAGAAGCCCAATTGTTGTAATCTCACATCCCTATCATCTCCTTTTCTGTTACAGTCACAATGTTTTCCAATAAGTGTTGAAATGAATTACGTCCTTAAGGGGGCTTTGAGAAGGAATGTTTGGGATTGATCATTATTTTTTCTATGTTCAAGCTTGAAGGAATGGTCTTTGATTCCCCTTTTTCCTCTACTTTCATGATCCCTTATCATAGAGTATGGCCATCTCATTTTCACACCCCCACCCTTCTGACTTGGCATATGGGTGTCATAATTATCATGTTTTCTTTCGAGTGTATATCATGATTAATCATAGGGGTAGGAAACATGATCTTGATCTAATAATATGTTGGTTACAATGGCTATGTAATTATACCTAGCACTTGCATAATGCACTACAAATGGTACAGTAGGATACATTGCATGTTTATGTTCGCGTATGTAGCGTTATCATATTATGTTATCATGCTAGGTTAGGTGCATTTAGAATAGTTGCATCTTAGAATAGATTTCATTTCTGAAGGATTATTATTTTCATTAAAACATGGGCGATAAAAGTATGACCAGGGAACATGCTTCCAACATTGTCTTGTGTTGTGCAGGATACAAGTCTACGGTCCCAGAGGATTGTTGGTGTTCTCTTGACCTCCATGTTCGAGTACAAGGATCACGCGCTCTATGGTGAGCTCATGTCGTAGTTGGAGCCAGATGTTACCCACCAAAAGTGGGTGATCCCATAGGAGAATTTATCTCCTATTTATCTCTTTAGCCTGTAGCCAGTAGCCTCTAATAGACACTGATGTAGCTGATATATCATGCCATTTGATCTCCAGTCTCTGCATCTTTTATATATTCCCTCACCCATTTGTTGACAGCGTATGTTAGAAGATCGACAATCCAACCTAAAAGGTATGTTTTTCATTATGCAATCAGGTGGTTATGCCTGTTTTTCCTGGGCATGGATTATTAGGTGACTTGGAAGAAGGAAGGGCTTTGAACGTGGTTTTGTTTCCTCACCTTAAATGGGGGTTAATCCTCAATACTATTCCCATTGGATCTCCCCTATTGACCTATGGCTTTAGGAAGGGAACTACTTGGGAAACCCCGATTTCAGTAGCATGGTCTCGTTTTCCCATTCCACGTTTTCCACTCCCCTCCGCACATTACAAGCACTATTTCATCATTTTCCTAATCTAGGTCCACACTTAGTCCACAAGGCAGTGGCACACCCCCTCCCCTTGTCCACCTATCTGGGTCGGGCCTAGAAATGTTGCCCCGAAAGTTGATGCAACTAAATGAAAGTTAAAAGCTTATCATGGCCACAAGCGAGAAACATAAGTAATATTATAAAATTCAAAAGATGGTCGAAACATTACTTAGCACGTGGGAAAAAGTGAAATATGAGCTCTACCCCTTTATCATGGCCATCACCCTGGTTCCTAGGGCCTGATGAGTGTCCCCACATCATTAAGGAACCCATGCACGTCCCAACCCTTGCTGGGCAATGAACTGCCCCACTTTAATGGGGTGATAACTATTTTATATCATTCACAAGATGCTCTAATTTCCTGAACCTCGGAGCAAAAATACAAAGAAAAATCAAGAAAAGGAAAAAAGAAAATAAAGAGTGGAAAAAAAAGGCTTGAGAGACTCATGTATCCCTGATTGCTACCTCCTAAATCTATATACCCAATATGTGGGCATACCTCATTATTGCTATCCTTGTACCCATGGCATTTGGCCTTGATAAACCTGTGAACCCATCCATTTCATCATCATTCATATGCCACCTATCAATTGAAGGACGTTCCAAGGACTTGTCTCTCCCCTTAGGGGTTGGGAACACATAATATGGTCATCTATTAACCACTCCAACCTAGGGAAGTAACACTTTTACAAAATCAAAGCCCCAAATTTGGAAGAGAAACCCCATATGAAGTCTCAATTTTTCCATGGTTGACAAGCTTAGTTCAATTAGATGCACTAATGAAATATTCTACCTGATGGTGAGGATGCAGCATTGGACATTGTATTTGATTGACAGGTGGTTTCATCATGGGTTGGGAAACTTAATTGGGGTCTAAGTCCACCAGAGGATCACATTGATACCCCGGGGTGAAGCATTGAGAGCCATGGGACTTCCATCAAGTGCAGGGCATCATTTCACACCAAGGGCACCTTCAACACCCTCAACAGTTTGTTCATTGGACCACATTATTCATGAGATGATGCACTTGGATTAGTTTGCCCTGGCTGGCTCAACATTTACTACGTGGTGTGGCAGTTGATCCAAGCCCAGAGGAGGTTTGTCTCAACCATTGAGACACGGGAGGGCAAGCATCATTGCCAAAGCCCTCAATATTGGAGCATTACACACTATTCTATGATTAGGAGACCCATGAGACCAGTTATTGTGCCCCAAACACAAAATTGAGGCCCACATGATGACTTATAATGAGGATTGGGGGCCATCCCTTAGTTTGATATTTACGGAGCCCTCTCTCACATTTTGGCGCAAAGGGGACTCAATTTTGCCTTCCAACGACCCCTACAACAGCATGACATCATCATTTCAGCTTGCATTTGGATGGCTAATACATATTTTTGTAAAGCTACTTGGTCGGCTTATGACCAAAGGATGTATCTTGCCAAATTTTATAATGTTGAGGGGATTGTAGGCATAATTCGACTTAGTAGAACACATATAAATAGAAGATAATTTCATTTGGATTGAATAATCATCATCACTTGGGAACTTCGGCCTCTTAGGCTAATTCACACTTGTTCTTGGATTGGCTATTGGAGTATCTTGCATGCATTTTGATATTTGGCGCTGATTTCTTATCTTCTTTTGGACCTATATCTTGGATTATGGATGGATGTATTGCATGTGATCTTGGAAGAGCCTTTCGTTGAAATTTTGCTTTTGTGATAATTTCTGATGTATGGAATTGTTGCACTAGATTAATGTTACATTACACCCTAATTTTGTGAAGATAAATTTCAAAAACTATTTTGTTGGAAATTGCATGTATTATTCATGTCATGACATGTGATGAAAGTTCTTAGTGGTGAAATATTGACTTTCTCCATAAAACTATATAATTCTTGAGTGGGTAATTGTTGAGGGTTGGTAGCTAGGGCATCAATTCTTGACCTCCTTAAAGACAATCCTGGCTAATATAAAGCATCTAGGACTCCATGTGCCCAAAGGACAAGGCATTAGTCCAAGCCTTTGGTGATCAAACTCAATTTCTCTCCATAAATTTCCTTTCCTAAAATTTTATCCCCTAAAGTAGGACTGCGAGGCTAGGGCATAAGATCGAATTGCATTAGAGATTCATTTGGTGGATTCCACGAGCCTAGACACCAAGACTAAGATCTTATCTCCTTCACCTTAGTTTGGTGGGCATCTAATTGGTTTTCATCATTAAAATATCTTGCCCTTAGTGTGCCCTAAGAGGGAAACCCTAGCTTGTTCTTGCCTCAACTCAGGGACTTCTTTAAGGGTTGTATGAGCTTCGTACTTGGTGAAGTAAATGATAAGACATCCTTTCTCCTTCTTGCCTTGATCTTAGGAGTGCTTCTATCAACGATTACCTATAAAAACCTTAGGTCTTTCGTAAGTCTTTCTAGGTCTCTTAGAGGGAGCAAAGCACCTTTAGAAGCGTCATTTCATCACCTTAAAGCTTCCCCTAAGAGGTCATAACTCATCACCTAGCACCACAAACCCTAGAATACCTATTATAAGTGACTATCATTCTACCGAGACTCCTCCCATCAATGAATGTCCATAAAGAGTAGGGGACAATGGCTGTGGTTATGGAATTTTTAACTTCTATTGCAGCGACTGAAAATTATTCTTCTAATTGTAAATTAATTAATAGTTTGTTTAACCACACAAATAACGAATAATTCTCTACTGCAATTTTCACCAAATTAAATTTAGTGGAAGATAAACTGGAAATTGAGAAACATGCTAGCATACACACATAAAAATTAACACGGTTATTTTTGGACAAATGACCCCAGAAAAACCCAACTTGGGAAAATTGGTGCAGCAGCTAAGGGTTTTATTATTATGCAGCAGTGAGAAATTCTAAGTACAATCTGGATGTCAAAAACTAGCAATCCTGCAAAGAAAATACTGGAAAAAATATCTTGAGGGAAATTACCCTCACTCCGAGAAATCTCGGCACTCGACTGCTACTAAAAACCAAGCCAACCACCTAGATCTGCACAACTTCTATGTCACCCTGGCACAGTTTTCTACATGCTCAACCCGGAAACACTGAAAATCAAGTCATACTACCTGCTATTGACTGGGAAAATGGTTCTCCAACACTCTGGGACTCCTTCCTGGCCAATGGAACTGAAGACGTCTTCCCCTCAACAAAAATTGAACTGCCCTTTCAAGCCTGTGCGTTGCTTCAGCTTCCTAGAGAAACTTCAGCCTCTCTGTAATGCACTTCACCAGATCTGGAAGACTTCCTTTGAATCACTCTCTGCCCCTCACTGTCTTTGCTTCCTTTAGAAACTTGAACCCTTTTGGAAACTGTTGGCTCTCTGGAAAAATTGAACTCTCCAAGGAAATCGAACTCCAGAAGTGTGTTGTACATCTACCCACTAACTTCTTCTTATAATATTCTGTTGGGACTCCAACGGCCAAGATTAAAACTTAATCAAGGGATAAGATCATATTTGAGTCAATCCATGTGAGTTTCTAGATGATTCACACATTACCTCAATTTATTCTGATTAATTAGCCCCTTTCCCTAAGTTTAGACTTAGGAAATAATTAAAAATGGGTTAATAATCTAATCGAGACACTTTTAGGTGGAATTTCCATAAACGGTTTATGGGTTACAAAGAACTCCTGTGTTTTAGCCTCTCCACAAAGTTTCGAGACTAGAACACCTCTGATGTTATAGAAACTAACATTGGTGATAGTGGGTCATTATCCTATTGTTAGCACTTAAGTCTAGCTCATTGTCTTGTAGGGCTTCCCTCTTTAAGGGTTTCTAGATTTTGTGGTGACAGGAGGTACTCCAGCAATCCCTAGGGTACTGGGTTTGTGAGGGGCAATGTACCCGAGTAGTGAGCTTTGTACCCAAAGTCGTGGGCAAAAGACCTAAATGGAAATTGCTTTTTTATTCATTGTATGCATGAGGGGCACCTAGGGCTTCAATGGTGTGCTAAAAGTCAAATTAAAGAATTTTTTTTTCTTATGTTAGCGTGCTTTTTGTATGTAGCCTCAAGTCGACTTGACCTAAAAGACATGACCCTTGGTGAAAAGTGGCACCACCTATATCACTATAAGAAGAGATGAAGTGAAGATCATTTGGCATCCATCACAAGTGTAATTCATCACTAGGAAGATAAACACAAGTACTCGTCGGCCTCAAGGAGTTGAGCTAGTAAGGAAGAAGAAGAACACGTTTGTCTCTTTTCTTTTGTTATGGTAGGCCGAGTCCAAAGAGGGTTGATCATGGCATTCTGGCTATGCGCTTCTATGGTAACTTCTCTGACAAACCCGAGTTGAGATTAGTGCGCTAAAGAGAGAGTCAATACCCATGTAGGTGTTGGAAGACAAGGACAAGTGAGGGTTGAGTTCTCTCAAGGAGCAGCAAAGGAGGTCACAGGTCTGTGAGGGAATTTATCACAACATTTAAGTGACTATTATCTGACTGAGGTGGCCACAGGAGATCAAAACTGTGGGGCAACAAAGGTTTGTCATCTAGGCCGAAAATCTCAGTCAATTGATGCTTAGGACCGAAGATCCTTAGGACTGTGTTGAGTTCCTTAAGGAGGAAAGTTTGTTATATTTAATTTTGATGATTGTTGAGTGTGAAGGTTTGTTCAAAAGGGTTTTGGATAGCGTGGTAAGAGGTCTTATGTACAATCATTTGTAGAAGACAGTGAGTTGTAATGAAGGCCTAGTTTAGTGCCCAAGTAGTGTGATATTGAAGGTGGAATATCATTGTTAAGAAGTTGAATTTTATGTGCCCTATGGATGCCGCCTAGCACATACACCCAGGTTAGCGTGGGAAAAGTCCTTAAGCCCAAAAGGTGTGACTTGGTGGCAAACTAAGAGATAGGGCTATCACCTATTCCCAACTCTCTCCGTTAAAGCTCTCTCCTAGGTAAATCTAAGAGGGGTGGTCCCTAATGAAAAGTTGGATGTAATGATATGAGTTTCTATGAGATCTTAAGCTAATGCGACTTCTTCAAAATTATGAGCAAGCTTAGTGTTAAAATTGGAAACTAGGGCCAAACTCCATGTGGATCATCTTATTTATCCCAGCTGATATTTTTCTTGGATTCCTCTCATTGAGAGGTGTAGGATTGATCTAACGATCATCTGATTCCGACAGGTATTCATGGAGATATGAATTTATTTGTACTTCTTGACAATTTGTCGAGGTCGGCTAGCAAGTAAAATAGAGTTTCACACCCCCAGCTAAACCTCAACGTGGCATATAAGTAGAGGAGACCTTGAGGCATTATGACGCTCATCTCATCTCTGCATCTCTTCTCTCTCCTAGCTTGTTTGGGTATCCGTAGGAGGAGCTCCTCTCTCTCACATGGGAAGAAGGAGGACGCAGTTAGGAGCAGCAGTATTGACTTGGGTGCAGGAGGACACAGGAAGGTACAACAGCGTTGATTTGCATTAACCGAGGTGCTAGAGGACCATGTTGACCAGCGTGAGGATACCTTTGACTATGGATTTGTGTGGGGAGCCTCTACCTTGCAAGCCGCAGTTCAGATCAGCCATTGTTGACCTCTGTTTGACCACGGTTTTGACCAGCATTAACTAGTTAGGGTTGACTACAGATTGCTGAAGTCTTGAATCTTGTTTGACCACATTTTGTTGACTGTTTGAGTTGCCCATTATTGTTGTTGGAGGCTGAGTTCTCCTAGTTTGTCTTGAGGTCACGTGGGAGTTGTTTGACCAGCTTTGACCTTGTTGATTTGGATTACACTGCTGCTGCAGTAAAATCACAGATTTTTGATATTGTACTATCTCTCTCTCCATTGAATTATTGAAGAATATAGAAGAATTGATCAAAGGGTTCACTCGCATTGGGGTTTGTCCCTCAGTGGTGCCACATCTTGTGTCTCTTGTCTTGGCTTGTCTTCTATTGTTTACATTTATGTTCTATCTACATTTTACTATCATGTTGATGTGATTGCAATACTGGAATTTGATATTGGTCTAATAAGAAGATTTGAAGTAAATTGCTCTTAAGCATAGAACATACCATAATTTAACATGGTATCAGAGCTGAGGTGAAGACAAAAAGCCCAAACAAGAGCAAGAGCAATCATCGAAGATAGTTGGAAAACGTCAAAAGGCTTCATGGGTTCCTCATCACACTTCCCCGCCTAAGACAAGCAATGTGAGAAGTCTGACTATCACAGATGGAAGATGTCTCTTGATATGACATTGGAAGAGCAGGAAGTGTTGGACCATGTCAGGGGTAGAATTACGAAGCAAGCCATGAGACATATGAACATCTGAAATATGAACACCTGAAATATTCTCTTGGAAGCCATGAAACATATGAACACCTGAAATATCTGGAAACAAGCAGCATGCATGGCAAGAAATATGTCAGTGAAAGCAAAGCAAATTCGGGGAAGGACACAGCACATACCTGGGAAACTGATGAGCAAGATTGCGCAAATTTCATTGGGAGGTTGAGTGACTGGCTGCCAAAACTGCGCAAAAGGCAGTTTGGATTGTCTAAGAGGCTAGACTGCTGTTGGATCTGCGAAATGCGCAATCCAGTTGGGCAACTGGTTGCTAGGATTGTAAAATGCACAATCCCAGCCTGGAAGGACTACTGGCCCAGGGACAAATTTGCGCAATTTCTTGGGCCAAGAAGCCATTGTCCTCGAGGAATGTGCAAAACAGTCCAAGAGGCCAGTACTAGGCCAGAATGCGCAAATTTGGAGAGGAAGGTGAGCCTTCCTTCCCCAGATTGTGCAATGCAGCCTTGGTGGAGGCAGAGACCGGGCCAAAGTTGGCCCGACTCACCAACGGGCAACTGAAAGCAAATAAGTCGATGAAATGCATGGGGACACTAAGTGATAGCAAAAGTGATAAACAGTGCATACAAAACATGAATGGAAGATTCAAGAAACAGATCAACATGCATGTGAGTGAGCCTGTTCGTCGATTAGGCGAACATCCGTGAAAAACAGTTTCATGCATGCCATAGCAGCGAGATAGCAATGAAACTAAAACAGAGATAGGACAAGCTAGAATATATGTAAACAACAGTAGGCATTCAAAGAAATCAAGCAAACAACACTCACACAAGCGAATACAGAAAAAGCGACAGAACCACTGAAAAAGACAAGTTGAGGCCACTTACCAATGAATAGCTGAGTCGAATGTGTCGAAGAGTCTTGGATGTGTTGTGGGATGTCAAAGTTCCAAGATCGATGTGAATGAATGAGCTCTGATGCGTCAAATAAATAGGTTTGGTCTCATGATGTGGATGCCACAAATCTAGGGAAAAGCGACACTTGGAGGGAAACTTCTAAAACAACTTTGCATGTAACGTCCAACTGCTAAAAATAACTTCCTGAATCATGGGATGTCTTTTGCATGTTGTCTCTCGCTATTCTGGGAAGATCAAGTCATGCATGCATGCAAGTCCATAGTTGCGGGGGAGCGCCCCCCCCCTTCGAACCCGCTCCCGAAGCGCGCTCCGGGCGGGAGCGGCTCGGGAGCG
>APFE031176027.1:3117-36110 GCA_000404065.3 Pinus taeda
TATTGGATGCTTCGGCATGTATAAATATGTATTGTAACATTGAAAGGAACATAATGAAAAATCAAGCTGGTAGTCAAGGTTTTGGGGATCCAGTGGGAAATCTCTGTGTATATGTGTTTTATGTGTTATGCTCTCGCATTTTTATTTTTCCTGTGATTTAGAATTCGTATGCAGGTAATTTCTATATGGGGTTAAAACCTACAGTCTATAAATGTACCAACATTTAGTTTGTCAATCCAGAAAATTCGTGAACTTTGAGACGCATCACTGGAAATGCCAGAGAAAGCCCCTGACAACATACAAAATAAATGGTAGTCTATCTTTCATTTTAATCTCATCAATAAATGGGATCCTGCACTAAAGAGAATTCAAGAAAACATCAATCCACACAATTAAATCATGGGGGAAATAAAAGGTAATTAACAATGCGAAAGGAAATTCTAATTACAAGCGAACATAAGGAAAATTAACTAGAAATCAAGTAGTATCGGCATAATAACAAAAAGATTGTAAATGCTGGAATAAATTCAAAAGCAATTCAAAACCATTCTGCTTGCACTAATTCTACCTACACTAATTCTGTGTAAGTTTAAATTGAAAGCATCGTCAAGTAAATATGCTACATAAATAGCTTATGAAAGCAATTAAATTAATGTAAATCTCTCGCCTTCCTTGCCCTGAAAATAAATCTTGCAAACTCTCCAGCAGTTTAATGGAAAGTAAATGACATAATTTACTTCATTAATATTGGCTCCACGGCATCCAAATAATATATGGATTTTGTAAGCAGTGTTTTAAATGGATCTGTCAGTGCCTCAAAACCACACCCACTCACATCGTTTTCATATTATGGAGTATAAATCAATTGCAGCTCATTAACGCATAAGAAAATCTTGTCAATAAGAAAAATTGGAGAAATATCCCAAGCGTAAGCACAAATAGGAATAATTTCTTAATGCAAGAAATCAATGAAGTTTAAAGTTGAGGGGAAAACGCTACAACAATTTAAATAACGTTATCTTGAAGAAGGAAAAGAGACTTGAAATAGTTAATTCTTTCACATTGCAAATAATAATTTAGATGTTATTTAATCTAAAAGATGAGAGAATTGACGAGCTAGTCTGGTGGCCAACCTAGCCAGCTCACACCCTCTTTGAGTGCTTGGTTCACACAAAAATAGACATCATTAGACACAACAAGTAGATAAATGGAACATGCTGGGAAATTGCTTCAATTAATTACTAAAAATAGTGTTTACATTATGCAGACATCACTCAACTCCAGCAAGACTAAAGGAGCAATCCACAGCTGATGAATTGTGATAGCTCCTCTTCCCTTATGCGCCTTCCTCTGATACCCACTATCCCTGGCTGGGTCGATTTCCTTCCTTACTGTAATTAATTGATTGCCTGACTAATCGTTCTTGCTCCCAGAAATCTCTTATATAGCTTTAAATTACAATTTTGCCTTTTAATTAGCCGATTAGAATAGAGGAAGCAGATCTCAATAATTTTCCATGAATAAAGTTGGTTTTCAACTAAATTTCAAAAGAGGGAACGATTCTGGCAAATTGTTCCTCTTTTCCTGGAGCGGTGCAATTTGGATAAATTAATTTCCTCCTTGCGTGAGCTGCTCTCCGGTAGGCATTAGAGGTTCAACGCATATCTTAACAAGCACCAGAGGAATAGATGCAACACTTTTGTTACCATAATCAACTAAATTTTTTATTACCCTATCAATTTGAATATATAGCCGATCAGCTAGAGCACTAATAATACACCGGTTTACCTGATGAAGCAACAACTAGTCCAAATGTGAACTTGCCCTAGCTTCTTCCATTGCTGCTTGTGGAACACAGTTTACTGCAAAACGGAAAACCTCTTTGCCATTAATTTGAATACAAGAATGGGATGAAGGATTTGAAGGTTTTAGCGCTGCGATGTTTGAGCTATGTAAGTCCTTCACTGCACCTTTTCCAATGGCTAGGACACTCAAATGCTTTTGACCATGCCCATCATCTGCGTCTGACTGAAGTAAAAACTTGTTTGGCGGGCAAATACAAACAATACATGCGGTAGATTTGAGAGAGTAAGAGCTTTCTCTTCGTTAAGAGTAGCAACAAAACCGTTTATGTTTCGACTATATGAGTACAAGATGTTGTGTTTGGCGGCCTCGTTACTTCCTCGAACTAATGCTAGAAGTTCATGATGAGATTCAACTACCAATTGGCGGTCCACATTTTCATCGTGTTGTCCTCCTAAGTACACCACATAAGGTTGTTTAGTGGCCATAGTTGAAGCTATGAACAATAATGATAGCACCAACACAAATGAAATTATCTTCTCGGCCATTGCAGTTACTACTTTCTGATGCATGGTGTACAATTAATTCCAAGTGCTTACATATTTTACAAGAACATTTCAATAGCAAGCCAAGGAACCAAATCCTTATACAAGCCAAAAGCTAATATAATTTGATCCCAATGAATGGAAGGTTCAAATACAGGCACAACTTCAAACACGATGACATTAGTGTAAGAGTTTGCATGCTACTATCAAAATACCACTGGCTTTGTGAACAGAGCATAAGACCAGGTTTGAATTTAGCATAGTGCAGGAAGCCACTGTAACTAGTGTAGGAATCCCAATGCATGGTACAGGCAGGTAAGTACAATGGTGTAGGAATGTGAATGCACTAGTGCAGGCACGCCCCAAAGTATAATAAAACCAGTTTTAATCCTACAACATACAAGGCTTAATTAAACTCTCATTAATGATATTTTAATCCTCTTAAAAAAAAGAAGTAACAAATACTCTTCGAAAATAATCACTTATCCAATCAATAGCATGAGAGAAATAAATAAAAATAAGACAAAATCGAGACCCAACAGTGCACACTTTTTCCAGATCAAATCACACATAGATAGATCATTTACTTGCACACTTAACACCTTGATCTACATCTCCTTATATAGTTTTATCCATAGCCAATACCTTAGAGAAATCCCTTAGTAATGTCATTAGTAATTTTTGATGGGATAAAGTAACCATTGTCACTCCAATTACTATGGGCCAATACCATGGTAAAGACCCATCATATCTAGATTACCATGGTTCGGATTTTGTATGTGACTTTCACATACAAATCATGCGTATGTACGTAACCCTTCTTCATAGGATCTACTTATGCTTTCTCAAACTTTACCTTTATCATCCATATGTCTTCGAATTACGATTTCTTTGTTCATAGCATCTGTAGAATTTTTACTATTCTGCATTAGTTCCACAGTTGTCAAATCTAACATCAAGTACATCTTCATTAAGAAGGTTTCCATCAAGGAAAATACATTAGCTATAATGCCAACAAATAACGATGGAAACAATGGTGAAAGGGAGATCTTACATGGATAGAGAACATGACGATGATGATGATGATGATGACGATAATGATGATAGAAAGGGATATATTACATTAATATAAAGTATGATGATGATGACAACAACAATTACAATGATAGAAGTGGAGATGTTAAATTGATAAAAAGGAAGATCTTATGTTGATAAAAAGTATGATGATAATGATAATGGTGATGATGGTGATGAAAACCATGATGGCTATGAAAATGATGAGGATGAGGAGGATGATGGAAGAAATGATGATGATGATTATGATGACAATGACAATGATGACAATGAAGATGTTGAAGATTATTTTGTCAATGGAAAAATAAATGACAATAGAAAGTGTTTTCATGATTATGGTGATGATGATGATGATCATGTCAAAAACAATGTGGATGATGAAATTATTGATTTTTTATGCAAGAAATAATATAATGACACCTTAGATTGGTCATATCTAATACCAATATTATATTTTGGATTTTTTGGTGTCAAATATGTCATGTTTATTTTACAAATTTCAATATTTGTTGAGGGGTGAGCTTATATTGATGCAAAGTGCTCACATAATGAAGATGATGTCGAGGTTTGTTATATAATTGAGAAAATTCTTACATAAATAATACATTGATGATGATGATGATGATATAATAAAATGATAGGTCGGATGATTCACATCTAATACCAACAATGCATTTTGGATTTGTTGGTGTCCACCATTTCACATGGATTTTACATAATTCAAATTTGTTGAGGGAAGAGCTTACATTGATAGAAAGTGATTTTTTCGTTGTTGTTGTTGATGATAATGATAACAATAATGATGACAATGAAATAAAGTTATTTGATGATGATGGTAATGATGATGTTATGACAAATATTCTAAAAACAATGAGAACTATTGGAATGCATTATGTAATATCTTGAAAGTGATAGAATATTCATTTTTTTGTAAGTTCACAAAAGTTGATCTCGTCAAGCAAGCATGCGATACTCATAAGAAAACTTATCAAGTCATTGAAAAAACAAAATATCCAAATTGCAGACACCCAAAAATAATTTTGAAACCATCCATATGAAGAAGTTAAACTCTATAGATCATTATATGACATAGGTCTAGGACATTGTTAATCAACAACTTTGAGGAAATGGAGATGGAATTTTAAATCAAAAGTTTGTTGAAAAAGTACTTCATATATTTCCTAAAAAAAATTGATATGATTATAATAGCTATAAAGGTATCTAAAGATCTATCATATTTTTCTATAGAACAAGTCACTGGGTCGTTGTTTACACGTGAGACAAGAATCAATAGAAGCAATGACTCTTTGGAAAGTGAATTTTAGTCCTAGGACCTTAGAAGGAGACAGGGAGGTCAAGTGAATAAAGGTAGAGGTAGATGAGGAATAGGTCACTCCCAGAAAGAGGCAGGTTTACATTAGAACATATAGTACATTCACATAGTTTCTTGTAGAACCAAAGAGGAAGTGGAAATTATTACAATCTGATAAATAACAATGAGAAGAAAAAAACCATTACTATCACTAAAAGAAGTCTGGTGATTATGAAAGAGAATGAAAGACAAAGAAATTATATTTGAACTCAAAGAGAGTCGATGTGATAAACACAGATATATTTGAATCCTTGTCCCTTTTTAATCAACAAACTAAATAATGGAAAATATTGATATATGGTTGATGGATGTTTGTTGTAACAATATCATGATAGGTAACAAAATTATGTTCTCAAGTTTAAAAAATTCATGCATAAGTAAAGTAAAATTAGGAAATTCTTATCTAGTAAATGTTTAAGGAAAGGAATAGTCTTTATTTTGACCAGAAAAATGAAAAGGAGGACAATTCAAACATATATTATGAACCTATTCTCAAACATAATTTAATGAGTGTAGGCAAATTATGTTATAATGGGTATGAATTCATATTTAAAGGTCCCACATGTACCATTCTAAATAAGCTACATAGTGGGAGATGTTGGAATTATGACTAACGTGTCATACTTGAGGTCAACCTAGATGTCTATTTGTTCAACATGTCATGGTTTTGTCACATTGTCACATCATGCCATTATGGTTTTTTCATTTTTAATAAACATGCAGAATTGATGTAGGTCATGGATGGAGGTTGATTCCTCAATATTGGAAAGGTATTGCAGGCGTTCTATTCATTACAAAGGTGTCTTGATGATTGAATACAAATTGAAAAATCTTGCACAAGATCGGGATCAGTTGCATAAGGTTGGATAAGAATTGAAGTTTCTTACAACTAAGGAGACATAGGTGGTGGATTGGAGAAGTTATATTGATGTTTGTAAGGTGTTATTTAAGCCTTTTAAAATCTTGATAGGACCCACAGGTGTTGGAGAAGGCATGTATAAAGTTGGAGAAAGTTTGGTCAAAGTTTGACTTGATTTTGACTAATTACAGGGCCTCGAGACAGAGTGACACATGATGCTTGTGTTGCAGGAGAATTAATCCATTATTTAACACGAGTATTGTGTAAAAAACATGATTTATAACTCCCTTCCCAAAGGGAAGAAGTGTGTTGCTATCTGTCAGAGCAAAAAATAAAATAAATTAGGGCCAAACCATGGTTTTTGCCTAAGGTAATCCTCTGAAAAGGTCCATTTGATCATGTCAAAGTTTCCTATCAATGAAACCATGGGATTTTCTCTTGGTATTGGTAAAGGACATATGTTATAAATCGAGAAGAAATTTGATCAATCAGTGCGTGTATTCATTGAGTTTTCTCTTATTTTTCTCGTATATGTTTGAACCAAGGCATAAGGAGGAGGTCTACCATTGAGAGATCAGAGGATAAACAAGTCCATCTCACTCTAATTTTTTGATGCAGGTGTAATAGAGGAAAAAAGAACAAATATATAATTTTTTGTTTCCTAGGGTTCGATTTAGTGAGGAATGAATGAGATATGGTTCTAATAGTGTGCACTTGCCTCTAAATCATTTCACATCACTTTGTTAGATCTGACATGTATGTATCTTATTGATTGGCTGCAGAAATTAGATTTTATTGTATTACATTATAAAAGGACTATACAATATACATTACAGATCTTTTTGCAGTGACTTTGGAAGGGTTTTGCAGAGAAAGAGAGGTTTTTTAGATGCCTTACGTAGGACAATGAAGTTTATGATTGAATTATTTATAGGGATTTGATTATACATCTCACTTGTTTCTATTGTAGAAAAGGGTTTAAATAAATGTTCATGATAGTGTATGTATGCAGGGATTTGTGAGTGTAGTACAGATTTAACGAAAAAGATTCGTGTATTCTAGTTGTGATTGTCACAAGTATTTGCAGAGATCTTCTTAAAGAAATTGTCGTGGTCTAATATATGCAAAGGTTGTTTGTCTTATTGAGAAAGAAATATTTTGTTTTCAAAGGATGTATACATAGAACAGTTCAGAGGTATATATTTTTCAAAGATTTCAGGTAGTGAACAAATAAAAGGCACATTTTTTTATAAGATTTTATGCAGTGAACAGATCAGAGGTATAATGTTTCCAGAGATTGTCTAATGGTGATGATTGCAGGGATAAATTTTTAGTTTTTTTAGAGTTTGTGTAAAGATTTCGAGACAAAAGATAAGCAATGCATTGCTCATGATATGTTTTTTACTATATTTCTTATAAGTTCGAATGATGACTGGTTTTTGAAGCTTGTTGATGTATCTTTTTAGATCTATATTTGAAATTGATTTATGGGCTAAAGTAATGATGCATTGGTTCAATTTGATGAAAGTTAGCAATGTGTTTGAACACGTTTGAGAGAAAAGATTTCTTGGATGTATTCAATCACCTACCATATTAGTTTTATTACAGGTTGTCCCAATTTGAAACATTACCAAGCATGGATGACAAGGAGTTTGAGGGAGTAATTTCTTCCTCCTACTAGGAGCTACAAAAATTAGTGAAGGTAGGAACCTTCAATAGGTAGGAGCCTACGCATTGCAAAAATCCCGCACTAGTGTAAATTGTAAACAATCTTTCCTTAAAAGTAAGAAGACAAAGAAGACATCAGCGATGGTTTTCTCCAATTTTGGGTTTCCATCATAAACATTGGTTTTCCTATGTGTTTATATCTTGATGGTGTGTTGTTTGTCTACTCTTATTATTCTCATTCATTTATAAATATGTATATATCTATGTAAACCCCACCCTGACTTTTAATTACTTTTGCAAGATCCCAGGGTAAATGTGAGGTTGAGTGCTACTATGACATGACCCAAACTCCAAGTTTGAGTTAAGGAAGTGGGGCCTACAATATGAAAACTTATTGATACCCCTCAGGAGCAATAGGTTTGTAAAGTGTTATATATTAAGGGTTTTGTGAGGTTGGTCATGTGAGCAAGAAGGGTTACACAAGCCAAACCAAACTCTAGTACATTATTTAAGGTTCGAAGTTAATAAAGAAGAATGGGAGTTTTCTATTGGTACACTATTGTCTGTTCTTCTACATGTGTTTATGTTGAAGTATTATTGTTTTTGGAATATTTAAATGAAGTGAATGTTGAATGAAGTAAAATTGAAATTGGCTAAGTGTTAAACGATAGTTTGAAGGGCTATTGCATTGAATTCATTTGAAAACTTATTCCATGAGTTGAAAATGATTTCATTAAAGACACATAGGCTAGAGGCATAGTCCAGGAAAGTAACCTTAAGCTTGGATTTTCCCTTGAGGATAAAAAGTGTTGATGTCACACGTCTGAGTGACTTGACACATAAACTTGTGTGATCACCATAGGGGCCTGACAAAAAATGTTGTGAAAAATACTTGGTGTGGTGGGGCGGGGGGGGGGGGGGGGTGTGGAATCAATATTTTTAATTCGCTTTAAACTATCCAATTTCATATACATTAATTTTTGTACACTATTTTTCTTAAGCAACTTGCATATGTACACGACTTTAGAGAAGGAAAACATCGTATATATAGTTTACCAATTTTTCATGTGTTCCATCAGATGGTTGTCTTTAACCATTACATCATTAAATAAATAACTTTCCAGTATGCAATAAAGAAAAGAAAAAAATCACATAATATAAGCAACACACATAGAACACCAATATTTTAGGTGGAAACCCAATGTGGGAGAAAACCACCATTGTCGTTGTCTTTGTGTTCTTTATTATTATATAAAGAAAATATTTATTATAGTTTTGTACTGATGGAAACTCTTACCAGTACACAGGAACCCACCTTTAGGAGGTTACAACCTCCACTCGTTCTCCAACTCTTATTGGAAGGGAGCTACAACCCTCTAATCTCGTTTAAAGACTACTACCTGTTACAGTTCTATTTGGGCACATCACTCCCGACATTCAGATCAGTACAATTAGGTCTCATCAAACCCAAATTTAGTTGCTACATGCCCTAGACAAGTCATCTCATTGAATACTTCCATCCATGAAAGTTTCCTAACATGAAACCTTGTTGAAATTCCTCCTTGGGACACCAGCGCAGCCTTGGTCAGGGCTAACTGCGCTCCATAGAAGGTAGGCCCATTCAGGTCTACACTTCAATGCACTTAGGCCCTCTTACACCTGCATTGGGCGAGAATGAGAGAAATTTGCATAGGGTTCTGGGAATATTCCTTAATTCTAGATCATTCTAGAAGGATCCAAGCTCTTATCTCATCCTATGAGATCGAATTTAGATAGGCTATGGACCAATTAACCTCTTATCCTCTCATCCCTTGCTCCATGGAAACTAACTCCAATTTTGGAAGCCCATTCAATACCCAATTTATGAAAAAACCACCTCCATTTCCCTATAAATTGACCACTCATCATAGTGATCAGGGGGCTAGAATTTGAAGATTGTAGAGAAATTTTGTTGGTTTGAGATTTGAGTTCATGTCAAGCAATGTTATGATGCTAGATTGGTGTGCTTTTGGTGTGATGAGGGTTGGACTGAAGCTGGATGAGTGACATGAGATCGAACTGCATTGGGTGAAACTCTTCTTTCTACATTAATAAAGTTTTTTGTTCCTTTTCTCATCCCCAGTATGGTCACCAATTTGTTATATGGAATTTGTATCTACGGATAAACACATTTTCCCTAAGTGGGTAGCTACACTTAGAAAAACAGAAAGAAAGTAGTTTAACCTTTTCCTATAGTAGATAGATGAGATGAAGGAACTTACTTGTAATATTTTGTTTCCTTGACCTCCTTTGAATTGCTCTCATCGCTCCCACTTGAACTGAATCCGCTCAATTGGTACCTGTGTCAACAGAAACAAAAACAACAACAATGAATGCATACATGATGTATCTACTATAAACCAATGAAATCGAAAACATTGAAACACATAATCATCATAGATATGAACAAGAATATGAGAAAAGGAATAAACAACTTTATTAATGTAGAAGGAAGAGTTTCACCGAATGCGGTTCGATCCCATATCACTCATCCAACTTCAGTCCAACCGTCGTCACACCAAAAGCACACCATTCCAACAGCATAACGTTGCTAACATGAACTCAAATCTCAAACCAACATAACTTCTCTACAATCTTCAAATCCTAGCCCCTCGATCACTATGATGAGTGGTCAATTTATAGGGAAATGGAGGTGGTTTTGTCATAAATTGGGTATTGAATGGCCTTCCAAAATTGAAGTTAGTTTCCATGGAGAAAGGGATGAGAGGATAGGAGGTTAATTTATCAATAGCGTATCCAAATTCAAGCTCATAGGATGAGATAAGAGCTGAGATCCTTCTAGAATGATCTAGAATCAAGGAATATTCCCAAAACCCTATGCAAATTTCACTCATTCTTGCCCAGCACAGGTGTAAGTGGGCCTAAGTTTACTGAAGTGCAGGCCTGACTGGGCCTACCTGCTATGTAGCACAGTTACCCTATTCATGTTTAATGAGGATAGTTCTTTTAGTTTTTCAACCTCATTAAAAAAATGAAATGGGTCTCAAAGCATAGTTCCTTGTATTGTGTCAAGCTCGTTAAAAAATGAAACAAGGAATATGAGCATAGTTTCTTGTCTTGTATCAAGCTCGTTAAAAAATGAAACAAGGAATATGAGCATAGTTCTTTTACTGTGTCAACCTCATTAAAAAATGAAATGGGTCTCAGAGCGCAGATGTTCGTTGTCTTCTTTCAAGCTCGTTAAAAAAATGAAACAAGGAATCTGAGCAGAGTTCCTTATCTTGTGTCAAGCTCATTCAAAAATGAAATAATGTCACCTGGAGAAAAGTTACAATTCGAGTCTTTGATTAGATCTCATAAAATCCCAGTCGAGTCTTTCACTTGATCTCGTAAATGAACCTTCATTACATCTACCTGATAGCCATGAGTAGTCTACTTAGGTGAATGTGATGAAGCTTGGCGGGCACGCACCTAGAATCGAGTCATCATGTTGGGGGCATGTAAACCAATCCAAGCAAAGTTTTCGGTTCAAGCTTGTGTAAAAAAGAACCGAACTTGTGTAAAAATGAAACTAAATCAAAGCATAGTTTTTCGTTTCAAGCTTGTGTAAACATGAAACTGAATCCTTCCCTATGGTTGAAGCTTGTGTAAAAATGAACCCATCTCCATTTTAACCCTCATGATTTCCATTCTATCTGCCTCTTCCTTCATATGATCCTTGGTTTTTCTCCTTCCATTGTCACTATCTGCTTGGTGGATCATACACTTTCACTTGGTTGTTTTACACTTGTTGAGGAACAGTTTCAATGAGTGGTCTTATTAGCTAGCCTCCACATAAATCATAATGTTTTGAGAAGTTCCAACATCACTGAAATCAATTACTATCCTAGATACCACTCGTTCCTCTAAGTGGAGTCCTCTTTAAGCTCTTTTCAAACTCTCGAAATATGAAAAGATTGTCAAGTGCTTGTCCTTTTCAGCTCGTTAATGGATTGGCAACGACATCTACTGAGTATAAGTTTAACCCTTTTCTGGACTGGGATAAATTACTTACAAAAAAGGAATATGTTGATCGAACATGGTCAATAGGTTCTCTCTTGTATTATTTTACACTTTTTTGAACTTGAGAGATAAATTTACAAAAAAGAACTTGAGGATTTTTCTTTTTGTCCCTTTTCAAACTCTCTAAACATGAAAATGATTGTTTTCTCATTGTCGTTAAACTCATTAAAACATCAAATAGCGACAAACTTGGCCATCATGAAAAAACCGAGTTTCACCTTCACTAAACTCGTTAAAACATCACATAGCAATGGATTCACTTGAAGGGTGGAATTATGCTACAAGCATATGTTATTCTCCTCAAGCTTGTTAAAAAATAAAGAGGTATTGGTTAGCAATGACTGGGGAAAATGGGAAAATGGATAAATCACTTTATTGTAGCAAGTCGCTCTTGAACACGACACTTTCACTTCAACTCTGTGACTATTTGGATTGGGTTATCTGCTTGATGGCATCATACCTATGGTCTATCACACCATCCATCACTTTGGTTTTGGGTCAATGCTTCCAATTCATTCAGTGTCACAGACATGTTCAAGAGAAGTCACTCAGTAAACTTAATCCTTTGCAATACTTATAAACCTTCATTTTCATGACTGCCATTCCTAAGCCTTGTGTCGTCAGTCAAATTTTGTCTTCAAAATCATTACACTAATTTCGTGTCGTTGATGGGGGATACATCAAGGCCCTCCTGCGACGAGTCACTTCTTGTCGACATCAGCACATTATCTATGAAGTTGACTTAGAAACACCCTTCCAGTACCTTGAGGCTTACATACATCAATGGAAAGTTTCTCGCTTCCAGCGACAGGTTGACATCACTGGACTTCAACTGAAAGACTTTGTATGGTGTTTGACATCAAAACATCTATTCACACCATGTAGAGTGTACTATAGTACCTTGAGAATCATTATCATTATCGGTGATCTCTCTCGCATCTGTTAACAACTTACATCATTGGCTAGTAATCAGATGGTGTCTTCCCATGTTCAACTTCATATCACATACTCACATGGTTAGACTTGTACTTAATCGAAAGATTGGATGAGATAGAAGACCCTAGATCTAGTTTCATCCATCCGGGCTGCGATTTTAGGGGAGTACTAAATCATCTATACGATGGCTTTGCACAGATGGTCATCCTACCAAGGGTCTATATTTGTAGATGACTATCTGATTTATGTACATGTAATGAAAAGTTTATATGCTGAGCATGGGTATTCCTTCCCTCAGCAATTCATGAAAATTGAAAATATCATGATCTTATGTATTGTAATCGATGCAGGTTACTATCTGCTTCATATCCTCCTCATCACATCATAAAGAATATCACTCGACACTATCATTTTCGACTTCATGGTTTAGGGGACAACTGTAACAGGTCTATTTGGGCACATCACTCCTGACATTCAGATCAGTACAATTAGGTCTCATCAAACGCTAATTTAGTTGCTACATGCCCTAGACAAGTCATCTCATTGAATACTTCCATCCATGAAAGTTTCCTAGCCTAAAACCTTGCTGAAATGCCTCCTTGGGACACCAGTGTAGCCCTGGTCAGGGGTAAGTACGTTGCATAGCAGGTAGGCTCATTCAGGCCTGCACTTTAGTGAACTTAGGCCCACTTACACCTGCACTGGGCGAGAATGAGCTAAATTTGCATAGGGTTCTGGGAATATTCCTTGATTATAGATCATTCTAGAAGGGTCCAAGATCTAATCTAATCCTATCAGCTTGAATTTGGATAGGCTATGGATCAATTAACCTCCTATCCTCTCATCCCTTGCTCCATGGAAACTAACTCCAATTTTGGAAGGCCATTCAATACCCAATTTATGACAAAACCACCTCCATTTCCCAATTTTGGTTTGACATTTGAGTTCATGTCAAGCAATGCTATGCTGCTAGATTTGTGTGCTTTTGGTGTGACGAGGGTTGGACTAAAGCTGGATGAGTGACACGGGATCGAACCACATTGGGTGAAATTATTCCTTCTACATTAATAAAGTTGTTTATTCCTTTTCTCATATTATTTTTCATATCTATGATGATTATGTGTTTCAATGTTGTCGATTCCATTGGTTTATAGTAGATAGTTCATGTATGCTTTGATCGTTGTTGTTTCTGTTTCTGTTGACACAGGTACCAATTGAGTGGATTCAGTTCAAGTGGGAGCGACAAGAGCAATTAAAAGGAGGTCAAGGAAGTGAAAGGTTACAAGTTAGTTCCTTCATCTCATCTATCTACTATAGGAAAAGGTTAAACTACTTTCTTTCTGTTGTTCTAAGTGTAGCTACCCGCTTAGGGAAAATGTGTTTATCCGTAGATACAAATTCTATATAACACTACCGAAAGGGATCTGCTACCCTCTTACTAAAGGTTGCAACCCTCAAATCCTTCTGGACCACTTTTCAGCATGTTTTAGACTGGATCATCAACCAACCTATAGGCCACCTTTCATAACTTTTCAAATTAGACCCATACAAATAATAAACCCAAAAGAACATGACAAACTAAAACATTGAATCTAAGTCACTGAAGCACTTGTAAATCAACTGAATTTATGAAGCATCAAACCAATGAATGTAGAACCCAAACAGAAAAAAATAAACATTAGAATATGTATGTGTCTATTCTTAATAAAACTTACATATATACATGCTTTCTCTACATAAAACCTGTGTATAGATCTCAAATCCCTCACAATTGAAAATAATGTCTAACTGAATCATTGTGTTAGTCACTAAATTATTCAATCACAACAGTTACATCAATATTGTCTCACAAAAAATCCCGATCGTAATGAAGCATCATAGATGATTAATATACCAAGACACAATCCAATTAACCCAATCATTGCCAGATACAGATCAAGACATCATTGCCAAACAACAAAAAACATAACATAATTCATTAACTGTCATCATCAAGAAGCACTGCAAACCCTAGTATATATACATGAATTCCATAAAACAAATCACCATATGTACGAGACCACCATGCATGGCACTCGCATATATATTTCATTCTACTGAGTAAAACATTTTAGAATTTATACACTACTTTACTGAACCAAGTCCACGTATGTACATGAAAAATCATAAGCAAACTAGTGTACAAATCTTGAAATTACTGAATCAATCCTTCGCTGCAATTTGCATCTGTTAAACTTGGATCTCGACACACATCACTATATTTAGATCAAACTATCATCATAGCTATATATTTAACATTACAAGCATAAATAGATCAAGCAAGTATTTTAATTAGTCTTCACCACACTTTTAGATCTATCATATCTAAATCGTCTCCTTTCCTACTAGTGCACACCTATTCTAGATCAAATCACACATAGATATATCATTTACTTCCACAATTAACACCCTGATCTCCGTCTCCTTATATAGTTTTAGCCGTAGCCAATACCTTAGGTAAATCCTTTAGTAATGTCGTTAGTAATTTTTTATGGGATCAAATAATCATTTTCACTCCAATTACTATGGGCGAATACCATGGTAAAGACCCCTAATATTAATACTTACATGGCTTAGGTTATGTATGCGACTTTCACTTTCAAAACCTATGTATGTACGTGACCCTTCTTCATAGGACTTGCATATACTTTCTCAAACTTCACCTTTGTCATCCAACTATCTTTTAACTCTCATTTCTTTGTTCACAACATCTGTAGCATCTATACCAATATGCATTATTTCAACAGTCATCAAAATTGGCATCAAGTACATCTTTGTTAAGTAGGTTTCCATCAAGGACAACACATTAGCCATAATGCCAACAATCTCCCCCTTTGGACTTAATGGCAACCACTTTGGTGTTTGGTCACCACCTATAAATATCTGCAAACACACCTACAAACATCAAAATACCATGTTTCTCTCCCCCTTTGACATCAAGGGAAAAGGGTTGAACTAAGTTGAATGAAGGACTTCCTTTGTAGTGTTGATTGTTGTATATCTGATCTGCTGAACCTGAATCATGAAATCTGCATGCTGACCATGCTCCCCCTGAGAATATGTTGGAAAGTCTAAATATATGTAATAAAAGTACAAATATTTAAGACTCAAACAAATATGACCTTTCCTATCACCATTAATCTATGCTCCCATGATTACATCAATCACCCAACATATTGGGTTTACATATTGGACCCAATGTTTACGTTAATGTCCCAAAATTGGATTGCATACATGACATGAACTGATCCCAATAGACCATACTTGACTGAATTTTACAGTGATTCACAACATGAGTATTTTCATGACGTTTACATCAAGAGACACATACAACACTTATAAAAAAAAGTAGGAACCTCAACAATGAGGTAGAAAGACCATGATATTCATTAGTAACCACCATGCACCATATAGGAATCTACAACATAAACATCTGATAGCAACAATAGAGAAACGTGAACATCCTCACCATCAAGAAGTTGTGTAAGATAAGGCAGTGTAACATTTATTTCTCCATCAAGTATATTAAGAAGAATCAGCAATAAATAATGTAACTACAACATAACTAACCCAAGCATTATGACATAATGACAATAGAATAAATATCTTCAGTAGTAAAGACAGTAATCACCATAGAACAACAATGATATGTACTCATCATAAAACCATCACACAATAAGAAGTAATCAAGTAATCATAATGCCAACAATGCACTATTAGAATCATAACATTTTCTCCCCGTAAACCTGTTCCAACCATCAACTCTGATCACATCCATCTCATCAACCAAAAAATGCACCGAATAACTATTCCAACAGTAATAATAATAGTTTGCAACAATATCATGAACCAATCATTACTCCTAAGCAGCATAATGGCATCACCAATAGACTGCAGCAAGCCAATGTCAGAACTAGAATACAAATAATGAATTGATGAAAACATATAGGAATCTCCTCCTGAATTTGTGCCACTCCTTCTCCATTACTGAGAGGTACACGTGATTGTCTAGCTCAAAAATCATACATATACGTGACTGTCTCTCATACCATCCATGTAGAAAAAGTAAACTATAGGATTTTATAGCCATAACTCCCCCTGAACATGACATTCATGTTAGAATAATTAGTAGAGTGAAGACGCGAGAATAATTCCTAATTTTGGCCTGAGATTTCAAAGGAATCACGAGTAATTGGATTTGTAAATAAGTCTACAATTTGTTCCCTTGAAGGAACATATTCCAACTTGACCTTTTGTTGAAGCACTTACTCTCTCATAAGATGGTATTTGGTTGGAATGTGCTTGGTTTTTGAGTGCATGATAGGTTTTTTAGAGATACTTATGGCACTGGCGTTGTCACAAAGAATAGGTACAGGTTGAGTACAAGTGACTTGAATATATTGCAATGTTTGGATCATCCATAGAAGTTGAGTACAACATGATGAAACAACAACATATTCTGCCTCATAACAGATAAAGCGATAGAAATTTTTCTTGTTGAACCATAAAACTAAACTAGGTCACAAATAGAATGCTCCTCCACTAGTACTTTTGTAGTCATCAACATTACCTGCCCAATCTGCATTTGTGTAAGCATGAAGTGAAAATTATGTTTTTTTGGGATACCATAGAGAAAAAGCTTGAGTGCCTTACAGATACTTGAATATCCTCTTAATTGTTGGGAGATGAGTTTCCTTAGGATTTGCTTGAAATCGTCCAACTATGCCAACTACATGCATAATGTCTGGTCTTGTACTTATAAGATAGAACAAGATTCTAATCATAGATTAGTATTCTAGTTGATTAACTGAAGGAAAATCATCATTTTGACTAAGATTGCATCTTGTTATCATTGTTGTGCATATAGGCTTGCAGTCTTCAATTCCATATTTCTTCATAATCTATTTGAGATACTTGATTTGAGAAAGAAAGATACCATCTTTAGTTTTTTGAACTTGATGACCATGAAAGTATGTTAGTTCACCTAGTAGAGACATTTGTAATTCATGTTGCATAACTGAAGCAAATCCTTGACTCATAGATTCTACATTCCTTCAAAATATGATGTCATCTACATAAACTACTACTATCAAAAAAATTTCCTCATCAAATTTGATATACAAATTTCTATCTATATATCCCTTTTTGAATCCTCGTTGCTAACGATACCCATCAAGATGATAGTACCATGCACAAGGAGTTTGTTTTAACCCATACAATGCATTTCTTAAGTTTGCAAATGAGATTTTTATCATTGCTAATAATGAATCTTTAAAGTTGTTCAATATAAACTTCTTCTTCTAGATCCACATTTAGAAAATCAGATTTAACATCCATTTGATATACCTTAAAGTTATGAAAGTTGGAAAATGTAAGAAAAACTCTTATGGCTTCATGTTTAGCTACAAGTGAAAATGTTTCTTTAAAATATATCCCTTCATGTTGAGCATAGCCTTTGCATACAAGTCTTGCTCTATTTATAATTACATCTCTATTTTCATTTAGTTTATTCTTGAATGCCCACTTTGTCCCAATTACATTTTTATTATGAGGCCTTGGTACTAGTTCCCGTGTATGGTTCTTTTCTATTGATCAAGTTCAATATAAACTTCTTAACATCCATTTGATATACCTTAAAGTTATGAAAGCTGGAAAATGTAAGAAAAATTCTTATGGCTTCATGTTTAGCTACAAGTGAAAATGTTTCTTTAAAATATATCCCTTCATGTTGAGCATAGCCTTTGCATACAAGTCTTGCTTTGTTTATAATTACATCTCTATTTTCATTTAGTTTATTCTTGAATGCCCACTTTGTCCCAATTACATTTTTATTATGAGGCCTTGGTACTAGTTCCCGTGTATGGTTCTTTTCTATTGATCAAGTTCTTCATGCATTTCCTTAACCCAGCATCCATCTTATCTTGATTAATTTCCATTTTGAGGTTCAATTGTGGATAGTAAGGCTAGGTGACTAGAAGTCTTGATAGAAGTTCTCCTAGTTTGTATTCCTTCTTCCTTTTCACCTAACATTTTAGATTCAGGATGATTTTTCTGAACATACCTTGATGGTGTCTTTTCTCATATATATGTAGTATCATTTCCTTCTTATGATGCTTCTCTTTCTCCTTCTCCTCCAACTTTTTTGCATTAAAGTAGGGAGAATTTTTTCATCTGCTAGAGATTCCATTTTTGTACCTGTGGATGCTTCATCAATCATAACATCTATTCATTCATCAATCTTTTGAAGAATTTTATTGTAACAATGATATCATTTTCTTTTCAAAGACTATCCAAGGAGGATTCCTTCATCAACTCTAGATTCAAATTTTCCTAGCTTATCATCATTTTCCCTTATGAAACATTTGCTTCCAAAAATTCTAGTGTTTGACAGTTGCGGGCTTACCAAACCAAAGTTCATATGGAGTTTTATCCATGTTTACTCGAACATGAGCTTTGTTAAGTATAATCATGATTGTATGCATTGCTTCTCCCCAGAAGGTGTGAAGTGTTCCCGACTCATCAAGCATGGCACATATCATTTGTTGAATTATCATGTTCATTCTTTCTTCCACTTCATTTTGTTGATGGATTTTAGCTATGAAAAATTGTATTTTAATGCCATGTTGTTCACAAAAAAATAAAAATTCATCTGATATAAACTCTCCTTCTCTATTAGATCTAAGTAATTTGATTTTTAAATCTAATTCGTTTTCTACCAAAGCCTTGAATACTTTAAAATTATCAAATGCCTCATTTTTATACTTTAGTAAACCAATCCAACACATTGTTGTAAAGTCATCAATGAATAATATGAAGTATTTTTCACCACGAGGAGAATTCTTTCTGATAGGACCAAATAAATTAGTATGAACAAGTTCAAGGGGTTTACTTGAAGTACCTTCTTTGGCTTTAAACTTAACTCTGGATTTGTTACCAATTTGGCATGATTTTCAAACGTTATTTTCAGGTGGAGAAATGTTTGGCAAGTCATGACTTGCTCCCATCATGCTTGATTTAGATAACGGAGAAAAGATGAGGTGCCCCAACCTTTTGTGCCAAAGCTAAATTTCTTTAGATTTGCTCAAAAAATAATGCTCTTTGTCACCCTCGAGGACATAGACATTACCTGGAGTTCTCGTTCCCTTTATTATGGTCTTACTTGTATCCACGGTTCTTACCATGCAATTCTTTGATCTCAAATAACTTCATGCCCTTAATCTCACACTTGACTAATACTTAACAAGTTATGTCTTAACCCATCAAAACATAATGCATTCTCGGCGTTGAACTTTCTCTTTAAAATCACATATCCTTTCCCTTTAATAGCAGCAGGTGAGTTATTACCAAAATCCACATTATTTTCTTTCTTGATTTCATTAAAAGAAACAAACTTATCTTTGTCACTTGTCATATGCTTTGAGCACACGCTGCTAGTGTACCATAGATTCCCTTGATCTCCTGCATACAATGCTAGACCATAATTTTCAGAGGCAATAATTTTATTTTTCCATACTTGGGGTGGTATTGTCTTCTGTTCATATTAATAAGATGACTTTATCCTGCTTATATATTCAATTTCTTCATTACCAAAGTTATTGCAAATATAACATTCAATTTCATTATGAAAAGGTGAGAAAGCATTATAAGAATATTTCTTTGTCCCGATTGCATTACGTTGTTTTCTTACTTCTCTAGTCATAATTGTTTTATAAGCAACACGATGAACTTATTTATGACTAAAATTGTGACAAGTGAAGCATTGACCATTGAAGTGAGAATACCTAGGAGTATAATGCCTTCTTGAGTAGCTTTCCTTTTGTTCATGGTAAGGTTGTTTTGCATGGGAAAGATTTGGTCCTTCATTATTTTGTTGAGTTCTATCATTTTGATGATTTCTTCCTTTTACTGCATTGACGTAACTTCTTATACCTATTTCAGAAGATTTCATAGGTTTTGATGTTTCACCATTTGGGTTGTATCCAAGGCATGTCTTGATAAGAGGAAAGTGTTGCACTATAATGATTTCTTCTAAATTATTAGATCCTTTAGAAAATCTAAGATTTAGAGCCTTAATTTTCACAAGTTCCTTTCTTAGACACACAATTTGAAGTTCTAAGTTTTCACAGTGCCTTTCTTTTCTAGAAATTGTTCCTTCAAATTTTCTTCAGCTAATTTAGCTTCTTCTAGACAATTTTTTAGCTGAGTTATTTCTTCAACAAAAGTGTTTTCCTCATACATGCTAATTTCCTTTTCTTGATTTTTCTTTATAACCCCGAGTCTCTCAATTTATTTTAGAGCATCCACAAATAGATCATTAGATTTGTCTTCACATTGTTCATCAAATTCCATAAGTAATGTATAATATTGATATGATTCATCATCCTCATTATTGGAAGAATATTCATTATCTTCATGAGTATAAAAAAAATTCTTCTTATCAAAATTTCTTTAGTTCCTCTTTGGAATATTCTTTCCTTTCTCATGATTTTCTTTATAAGGATATTTGGTGGCATACTGACCTACTCTTCCATAGCAAAAACATTTAAAAGGAAGCTTACCTTTGAACCTGCTAGTTCCTAGTTGGAGTTTCTTTAGAAAATTTGCTTCGTCTTCGTTTGAAATGTAACCTATTTCCTTAGGCTCTTAATTTGTTTTCCCTTTGTTTGTAGATTTGAATGTTTCTTCTCTAATATCTGATGGACCCCCTTTTCTCATCCCAAAAGTTCTTAAGATCCCATGGAGTTGTTCATTAGTGAGATTCTTCAAATCCTAATTTTCTTTAATGGTGGAGACTTTGGAATCAAACTTTGATATTAGAGATCTTAAAGATTTCTCAACAACAGTAGAATCCTTTATTTCACCATCAAGATTTTTCATTGAGTTAACGATCTCATCTACCCTAAGGAAAAATCTTGCAATAATTTCATCATCATGCATTATAAGAGTTGTAGGAATTTATAGGGTATGTTCCTCAGATATAACACTGAAGGACACCGCTCACAAAAAGTTCACAGATCAATACACCAGCATTCTTGACATGGTTAAAACCCTCAAAGATGGAAACAGTCCACAACCTGAGCCAACGCGGCCACTTCAGGCAATTTATTAATAAAAGGAAGAAAATTTACATAAGCTTCTCTCATGAATGGTCACCCTACAAATGACCCTCCATTCTCTTTAAATAGAGATCATGGACCAATCGAGTGTTAATCCATGGATCAAGTGTCAGTAATACCGAGGAGAGAATGAATCGTTGGACCAATTCATGTCTAGAACATATCGTTACCATCGGATTGTAAGTTACAAAAGTACATAGTAAAGAAACACACTTTACCTAAATCTATACTATTTCCTATTTGTCGGAATATCCTAACACCCTCCCTTAAGAACAACTTGAGATAGGATTGAAGGATGTACAAATATGACACAATAGGAGAAGGAAGGAGGCATTAGAGCCTATCCCCCCTTAGTGACAAATTCCTGAACTCCAACCATAAATTGAAGTTTAGTAAACTTCACCTCTATGAGAGCCTTTATAAAGATGTCTACAACTTGATCATTGGTTGAACAATATTGCACTTCAAGAACATGGTCATGAATGAGCTTTCCAATGAAGTGCATGTGTAGTTCAATGTGTTTGTTGTGCTGATGTTGGACTAGATCTTTGCATAGTTGAATGGCACTTTGATTATCACACCAAAGTGTAGTCAGATGCTGTTGCTGAAAGCCAAACTCTAACAAGACCTGACGAAGCCACAGGGCTTCTTTACTAGCTTCTACGGTGCCACGATACTCTGCTTCTACTGAGGAAAGAGAAATGGCACTTTGTTTCTTGCAAGCCCATGTAATAAGTCCAGAACCAAGAGTGGATACATAACCCACAATAGACTTCCGATCATCAGGGTCACTAGCCCAATCAGAATTAGTGAAATCAACCAATAGAGGAGATGCTTATGCATTGTAATGAATCCCAAACTAAATTGTACCTCGAACATGATGAAGTATTATTTTAGTTGCTTTCCAATGTCTTTCATGTGGCTTTTGCATAAACCAAGCAATAAGGCCAACAACAAAGGAAAGGTCAGGACCAGTATGGCTCAGATACAAAAGTTTTCCTACAAGTTGACGTTATAAGGTAGCATCAACTTCAAGAAAAGTACAAGTGACTGGAATTTTAGCTCCAGATTGAAAGGGAGAAGGGGCTAACTTATAGTCTTCCTTGTGAAATTATCGTAGAAGATCATAGGCATACTTGGACTGGGAAAGGGAAATACCTTCCTTGGATTGCAAGACTTGAAGACCAAGAAAATAATGCAAGTGT
Source organism: Pinus taeda (assembly GCA_000404065.3). NCBI lineage: Eukaryota > Viridiplantae > Streptophyta > Pinopsida > Pinales > Pinaceae > Pinus > Pinus taeda. Next base: position 25,797 of record APFE031176027.1, read on the forward strand.
TCTAAGTATGTCATTTAAAAATGCTTTTTAAGGTTGGAATTCACATGGTTTATAAGGTTGGGATCACTACCAGTAAGGATAATATCATCAACATAAATAGAAATAATGATAAGAGGCTTATCCACTTTCTTGGTATAGACAGTATTGTCATAATGACACCTAGAAAAGCCAGTATCTAAAAGAAAGTTATCCATTTTGGCATACCAAGCCCTAGGGGCTTGCTTGAGACCATAAAGGGATTTCTTAAGTTGACATACAAGGCTACAGTCTGTTTGTATAAAGCCAAGAGGTTGTTCTATATAGATTTCTTCATGCAATTCCCCATGCAAGAAGGCAGATTTAACATCCATCTGATGGTCTTCCCATTTGAAACAGTTAGCAAGAGAAAGAACAAGGCAGATAGAGTTCATTTTGGCCACAGGGGAGAAGGTTTCAGTATAGTCAATGCCTTCAACTTGTGAGAAACCCTTAGTAACAAGACGAGCTTTATGTTTATCAACTTTTCCATTGGGTCCATACTTGGTTCTGTAAACCCATTTTCATCTAACAAGTTTTCGTCCCTTTGGAAGAGGAACAAGATCCCATGTATCATTTGCCAATAAAGAACGATATTCTTCATTCATAGCTGTGCCCCAATTTGGATGGCCTAAAGCTTCTGCAAAGATGTCAGGATCATAGTTCGTTGAAGCTTGAACTAGTAAAGCAGAGGCTCTATCGAACTAAAAATGTTTACGTCGTTTATCTGTAGGATCACCTACAAGAGCACCTGATGCATCCTAAGTAGCACGGACCCATTTTGGAAGCTAAGGAACTGAAGGAGGATCCTGAGAAGGTGGGGGAGGATTTTCATCCTCGAGGTCATCATCTGAAGAAGATATGTTTTTAGAAGTAGAAGGGATAGAGAGAGGTGGCACATCCGACAAACTAGGTTTGTAGGCCGATATATTTTCACATAGCTTTGGACAAGCTTGTCCCATATAGCCTTTGTGGTATTCAGTTGCATGACCTTCACAAACTCATATTCAGCCAAGCATCCCAAGATAGCATTAAATACCTTCACATTGAACTCATATTGTTTATTCCCTACATGATTTGTGGCAATGGAGGTTGGGTATTGATATCCACCTTCAACAATTTCCCATACATCAGCTCCAAGTGCCTACAAATATGCTCTCATTCTGAATTTCTAAAATATAAAGTTTGTCCCATTAAAAAAAGGTGGCTTAATAGAAAATGATCCCTCTTGACTACTCATATTGATGGATCTCCCTTGAAGCGATCAAGCTCTTTCAAAGAGACTTGCTCTGATACCAATTATTGGGGAAAATATTGAAAGAGGAGGGGGGTGGTGAATCATTATTTTAATTCACTTTAACTTTTAATTTCATATAGATAATTTTGTATGCTATTGTTCTTAAATCAATCTGCGTATGTACGTGACTTCACAGAAGGAAAACAACATATATCTAGTTTACTAATTTTAAATGTGTTCCATCATATGATTGTATTTAACCATTTCATTAGTAAATAAATAACTTTCCAGTATGTAGTAAAGAATAGAAAATTCACAACATATAAGAAACACACATAGAACACCAGGATTTTAGCTGGAAACCCAATGTGGGAGAAAACCACCACTATCATTGTCTTTTTATTCATTTTTATCTTATAAAGAAAATTTTTATTACATTTTTTGTATTGATGCAAACTCTTACCAATACATAGGTACTCACCTGTAAGAGGCTACAACCTCCACGTGTTCTCCAACTCCCATTATAAGGTAGCTATAATCCCCTAATCTTGTTTACCAACTATTACCAAAAGTGAGCTCCTACCCCCTCGCTGAAGGCCGCAACCCTCAACTCCTTATGGACCACTTTTCATAATGTTTCAGACTGGATCCACCTGCAAAACAATCATCAATGAACCTATAGGCCATATTTCATCACATATTCAGACTAGACCCATACAAATAATAAACCCAAACAAACATGACAGACGAAAACACCAAATTTGAGTCACTAAGGAACTTGTAAATAAACTAAACTTATGAAGCATCAAACCACTGAATGTAGAACCTAACTAAAACAAATAAACATCAAAATATGTATGTGATTTCTCTTAAGAGAACCTATGTGCAGATCTCAAATCCCTAACAACTGAAAGTATTGTTAAACTGAATCACTGCATCAGCCACTAAATCACAACAATTACATCAATATTGTCTCAGAGAAAAGGCCAATCATAATGCAATGTCATCAATGATCAATATTCCAAGCCACAATCCAATTAACCCAATCATTGCAAGATACAAATCAAGACATCATTAACAAACATTAGCAAATAGAACATAATTCATTAATTGTCATCATAAAGCAGCACTACAAACACTAGCATATATACGCGACTTCCATAAAACAAATCATCGTATGTATGTGACCACCATGCATGACACCTGCGTATATATTTCAATATACTGAGTAAATTATCGCAAAATTTATACGCTACTTTACTGAACCAGGTATGCATATGTATGCAACAAATCAGAAGCAAACTAGTATACAGATCTTGAAATTACTTAATCAAACCTTCGCTGCAATTCAAATCATCTTTTAAACCTATATCTCAACATGGTCATTATATTTAGATTAAACTATCATCATATATATAAATTTAACATTACAAGCATAAATAGATCAAGCATGTATTTTCATTAGTCTTCACCACACTTTCATATCTATTAGATCTTAACCATCTCCTTGTTTCCTTGTGCACACCTCTTCCAAATCAAACCACACATAGATAGATCATTTACGTGCACACTTAACATCTTGATCTCCATCTCCTTATATATTTTTATCCTTAACAATTACCTTAGGTAAATCCCTTAGTAATGTCATTAGTAAATTTCTTTTGGGATCAAATAATTGTTGTCTCTCTAATTACTATGTGGAAATACCATGGTAAAGACACATGGTATCTATATTACCATGGTTAAGATTATGTACCTGAATTTCACTAACAAAACCTGCATATGTACGTGACCCTTCTTCATAGGACCTGCATAAACTTTCTCAAACTTTACCTTTATCATCCATATGCCTTTGAATTATAATTTCTTTGTTCATAGCATCTGTAGCATTTGTATAATTCTGAATTAGTTCCACAGTGATCAAAGTTGACATAAAGTACATCTTCATTAAGAAGGTTTCCATCAAGGAAAACACATTATCTATAATGCCAACAAATAACGGTGGAAACAATGGTGAAAGGGAGATCTTACATGGATAGAAAACATGAAGATGATGATGATGACGATAATGATGATAGAAATCGAGAGATTACATTAATAGAAAGTATGATGATGATCATGACAACAATTACAATTATATAAGTGGAGATGTTAGACTAATAGAAAGGAAGAGCTTACATTGATAAAAAGTATGATGATAATGATAATGGTGATGATGGTGATGACAACCATGATGAATATTAAAAGGATGAGGATGAGGATGCCGATGGAAGAAATGATGATGATGACAATGACGACAATGAAGATGTTGAAGAATATTTTGTCGATGGAAAAAACAATGATGATAGAAAGTGTTTTGATGATTAAGGTGATGATGATGACAATGATTTCCAAAATAATGTGGATGATGAAGTTATTGATTTTTTATGAAACAACTAATACAATGACACCTTAGATGAGTCATATCTAATATTGATATTGTATTTTGGATTTTTTGTGGTCAACCATGTCATGTTGATTTTACATAATTCAATATTGGTTGAGGTGAGAGCTTACATTGACGAAAAGTGCTCACATAATGAAGTTGATGATGAGGTTTGTTATATAACTAAGAAAATTCTTACATAAATAATACATTGATGATGATGATTATGATGATAATGATGATGATATAATAACATGATAGCTCAGATGAGTCACATATAATACCAATAATGTATTTTGGATTTATTGGTGTCGACCATTTCATATGGATTTTACATAATTCAAGATTTATTGAAGGGAGAGCTTACATTGATAGAAAGTGCTTTTGTCGTTGTTTTTGTTGATGATGAAAATAACGATAATGATGATGATGGTAATGATGATGTTATGACAATCATTCTAAAAACCATAAGAAATATTGGAATGCATTATGGAATATCTAGCATGTGATAGAATATTCAATGTTTCTTAAGTTTACAAAAGTTGATCTTGTCAAGCAAGCATGGGATACTCTTAAGACAACTTATCAAGCCATTGAAAAAAGAAAAAATACAAATTTTAGACACCAAAAAATAATTTTGAAACCATCCATATGAATAACTTAAGCTCTATATATCATTTCATGACATAGGTCTAGGACATTGTGAATCAACTTTGAGGAAATGGAGATGGAATTTTAAATCAAAAGGTTGTTGAAAAAGTACTTCAGATATTTCCTAAAAAAATTTATATGATTATAATAGTTGTAGAGGAATCTAAAGATCTATCATATTTCTCTATAGAACAACTCAGAGGGTCATTGTTCACACATGAGGCGAGAATCGATAGAAGCAATGACTCTTTGGAAAGTGAATTTTAGTACTAGGCCCTCAGAAGGAGACAATGAGGTCAAGTGAATAAAGGTAGAGGTAGAGGAGGAAGAGATTGCTCTCCAACAAGAGGCAGGTTTATTTTAGAACACATAGGACATTCACATAGTTTCTTGTAGAACCAAAGAGGAATTGGAAAACATTACAATCCGATAAATAAGAAGGACAAGTCAAAAAACCACTACTATAACTACAAGGAGTTTGGTGATTATGAAAGTGAACACAAGACAAAGAAAGTATATTTGAACTCAGAGAGAGCCAATATGATAAACACATAAATATTTGAATCCTTGTCTATTTTTCATCAACAAACTAAGTATTGAACAATATTGATATCTAGTTATTGTTGTGCCCCATAGAAGCCCACTATTGTTATTATTATTATTGTGCCTCATAGAAGCCCACTATTGTTATTGTTGTGCCCTTATATTATTATTATTATGTCAGCGCTAATTATATTGTGACCCCTTAGACTCCTATATATAGAAAGGAGTTTTGTCATTTGAAACATCCAAGAATTTTTCATTTGTGTAATGTAAAGGAGGTTTTCCCCTCGAAGAAGCTTATTTTGAAGTCATTGATCTATATTTTCTTCTATTTTGTGAGTTGGTTGCATAACAAGGTCTAGAATTGAGATATGTGAGGATAAGCATATCCATCTCACTCTAAATTTTTTTTATGTAGGTGTAATAGAGAAAAAAAAATAACAAATATATAATGTGTTGTTTCTGAGGGTTCAATTTAGTAAAGAATGAATGAGATATGGCTTTAATAGTGTGCACTTTCCTATAAATCATTTCGCATCATTTTGTTAGATCTAACATGTATGTATCTTATTGATTGGCTACAGAAATCATAATTTATCGTATTACATTACAAAAGCACTATACAATCTACATTGTAGTGAATTTGGTAGGGTTTTGCAGAGATAGAGAGGTTTGTTAGATTCCTTATGCAGGACAATGAAGTTTATGATTGAAATGTTTATAGGGATTTCATTATAAGTCTCACCTGTTTGTGTTGTCGAAAAGGGTTTAAATCAATGTTCCTGACAGTGTATGTATGCAAGGTTCTCTGAGTGTAGCAAAAATTTAATGACAAAGATTCTTGTATTCTATTTGTAATTGTCATAAGTATTTGCAGATATCTTCTAAACTAAATTTCCTTAGTCTAATATATGAAAAGGTTGTGTGTCTTGTTGAGCAAGAAATATTTTGTTTTCAAAGGATGTATGCAAAGAACAGTTCAGAAGTGCATTTGTTTTCAGAGATTTCATGTAGTGAACAAATCAAAGGCACATTTTTTTATAAGATTTTATGCAATGAACATATTGGAGGTATAATGTTTCAAGAGATTTTCTAATGGTGACAATTGTAGGGATAAATATTTAGTTTGCAGAGGTTGTGTAAATATTTGGAGACAAAAGATAAGCAATTCTTTTCTCATGATATGTTGTTTACTGTATTTCTTATAAGTTTGAATGATGATTGGTTTATGAAGCTTGTTGATGTATTTTTTTAGATCTATATGCGAAAGTGATTTATGGGTTGATGTAATGATGTATTGGTTCAATTTGATGAAATTTAGCCATGTGTTTGAACAAGTTTGATATAGATTTCTTGGATGTATTTAGTGACCTACCAGATCAGTTTTATTATAGGTTGTCCAAGTTTGAAACATTACCAAGCATGGATGACAAGTAGTTTGAGGGAGTAGTTGCTTCCTTCCACTAGCAACTAGAAAAATCAGTGAAGGTAGGAGCCTTCAACATGTATGAGCCAACGCATTGCAAAAATCCCGCACTAGTGCAAATTGTAAGGAATCTTTCCTTAAAAATAAGAAGACAAAGGAGATATCAGTAGTGGTTTTGTCCAATTTTGGGTTTCCATTTAAAACTATTGGTGTGCCTATGTGTTGTTATCTTGATGTTGTCATTGTTTGTCTAATCTTATGATTCTCATTCCTTTTAAATATTATATTAAACCGCCCTGACTTTTCTCGTTTTAAAAGCTCCGAGGGTAAATATGACATGCCCCGAACTCCAAGTTTGAGTTATGGAAGTGGGGCCTATAATATGAAAACTTATTGATACCCCTCAGGAGCACTAGATCATCCAAAAGTTAGTTTGCAACCTTTGATGACCATATCCTGATCTAGAACCACCTTTTCACAAGCCTAACATCCAACCACATGCACAACAATGAAAGAGTCTAGTTATGAGGCCCCAACCACATGTACAATCCTGCTTCCATGTGGTTATGACCTAAATCCTCTAGTTTTGTGCATGCAGTTTCGAGATTTGAGACACTTTTTCAGGCTGGGCCTCCAGACCACTACCTATAACTTTCTAGAATCATAATTAAAGTGATAAAAATACCAAACATTCAATCTTGAAGCAAGAACATGATATCCATTTCATCAAACATATGATAAATGTGTAAGTTATGGGTTATGAATGAATATATGATCATAAATCTCTAAAATTCATGTAAGGATCACCAATAAGATCTAATGCCCTCTCAAATAGTTACAAAAACACTTGTTATCCCATGCATTCATCAACCATTCAAATACTTATCAAATCATGAACAGGATCCATAGCTAAATCACATCATAGAACCATGCTTATAACCAACACATGACCATAATATTAAAATCAACACAATAAAAAGTAAAAGTGCTCTTATATAACAATAGGAAAATAACTCTTATTAACTTCGGCAAAATCAAACCAAGTCAGTGACTTCCACATACCACTTAACCCTTGGGATTTTCCTGAGACCACCTCACTCGATTTCAAAACCTTTCGAAAATCCAAATCTCAACCAATAATGAATCCCATCACACCATGACTATCCAGGAAATGGAAAGGCAAGGCTAAAACCACTATCAAACCAAGCGAAACCCATGCCAATAACAACAAATGAACCAAATAAACAAATTCATGTACCATGCATTCACACCTCAGCTAGGAAATCACACATGCAACCTATTACCTGAAAAATCCTCCAACTAAAGCTACTGAAATAACCTTCTCCTTGCTTTCCTTTGCTTGTCCTTTACTTTCCTTTCTTCAAATCCATTTGAATGCAAAAATTCTCCAATAATACTGTAAGTGTGCAAGAGTGTACGAGAGAGAGAATCAAAGGAGAGAACCAATCTAAACTAACAAAACTTTTGAACTGGTCCTTTGATGCCTTTTTATTATTGACATCTCAATTTTCTCCATTTTCCTTAATGTTTCCTCTAATTTCCTTAGCATGCAAATTTTTGTCCCTTCACCTTCCTTTTCTCCTATTTTCCTTTATTTTCATAAATAAATGCTAATTATTTCCACTTTACCTTTTCCAATTCCTTTTCCAATTTCCATTGCCATAAATAAACCAAAATTGATGCCCATTATAGTGCTTTCCCAACATTCAACTTTAAATACGTGTCCCATGACCTTAGTCTTATTTTTCCTTTATTGTTTTTTATTACATCAAAATTTAACGCGAGGTTGTTACAAACCTCTCCCCCTTGGGGGAACACTGTCCTTGATGTTCTATGACACTTATAATTGGCATAGCGCTAAAAACAAAACAAATTAACCATTGAGCTTTATAACATAGCTCGATATAGTGTTTACAATGACATCCTACAGAAAAGAAAAACAAACATACCATTTATTAGAGCTTTATAACACAACTCATTGTGATATTTACACAGACACACACATATATACACCCAAAAATTATTTACCTGAACCAGAAAATAATGAAGGATACAAAGCTTGCATCTGGTCAGCCATCTACCATTTAGATTCATTGGACCCAAAGTGCTTCCACTACACTTTAACTCGCTTTATTACTTTGTTCCAGAGCATGAGTTGTTTCCATTCCAATATTCATTGAGATTCTGGCTAGAATTCTCCCTCGGGTTTCACCTGCAATATAGACCAACCATTCACATGATCAACATCCTATACATATCTCTTAAGTAATGAAACATGGAAAACATCACAAAATTTCATTGTTGGCAGTAGCGCAAGTTTGTAGGCCACTAGTCCAATCCTATCAAGGATCTCAAAAGGCCCCCTAATGTTGAGGTTTCATCATGGTACATGATCCAATCCTCATGCAACTCCTCTTCGGCTTGATGCATAGGTACACATGCTCCTCAACCTAAAACTCCTTAAATTCCCTGTGTTGATCTACATATCTCTCCTACTTGTCCCATGTTTCCTTAAAATTCATTTTAATAACTTTCATTTCTTGTTCCATCTCTGCCAACATATCTGGTCCAATCAACACCCTATTTGTTCGATCACTCCAAATGATGGGAGTATTACAATTCTGCCCATAAAGAGCCTTGAATTGATCATCCTCAAGGATTCCAGATACCCATTATTATAAGAAAACTCCACCACTGGAAGATACTCATCCCGCTGTCGTTGTTGATGCATGACATACATGCTCAACATATCCTCAAGAATCTTACTAACCCTCTCTACTTATCCATCTGTCTACGAATGATCAGTCACATTGAAAGCCAAATTTGTCCCCAAACATGCAAACAACTCCTTCTAAAACCAAGGATTGAACTTGGTATCTCTGTCTGATATGATGTTCTTGGGAACATCATGCAACCTCACTATCTCCCTAATGAAACTATCGGCTACCTCCCTTGTTGAATTAGTAGACTTAACTATAATGAAGTGAGTTTTCTTACTTAACCTATCAACCACCACCATTAGGGAATCATGTTGCTTCGATGTCCTCAGAAACCCTGCAATGAAGTCCATGGAAGTGGCTTCCCATTTCCATTATGGAATCGGAATCAGCTGCAATAGACTAGTTGGATACTTGCACTATGCTTCCACCTCCTGATAGTCTGAACATCTCGCAAAAACTCAACCACCTCTTTCTTCAATTTCAGCCAATGATATAACTTCTTAACTTCTATCAAAGTCTTCTGATATCTCAAGTGACCTGAATATGGCTTGACATGAAACTCCCTCAAGATAATCTTCTTGATCTCACTTCTATCTGACACATAAATATTGTTCCTGAATTTGACCAAGTCATCTGTCGTGGGGTGATACTCTTCAATCCATTCAAAATTATTTCCTTTCCTCTGCAAAGATGTAATAGGATAGGAAATTTGTGAGAAGTTCTTGATGAACTTCATATAATAACCTACTAGCTCCATGAATGATCTGATCTTATCCACATTACTAGGAGTTGTCCACTCCATGATAGCTTTAATATTTTCTTGGTCCATTGATATTCCTTCATTGAAAACAACATGCCCCAAGTAATGAACTTTAGTATGAAAGAAACTAAACTTTTTAAGTTTGGCATACAAATGATGCTCTCTCAACAATATCAATACTTCTTCTAGGTTCTATGCATTCTCTTCATCATTCTTAGAATATATAAATATATCATCAATTATCACTATCACAAACTTGTCCAGATAAGGATGCAAAACATTATTCATCAAGCACATGAAATTAGCTGGAGCATTATTGAGAACAAAAGGAACCACCACAAACTCATAATGCCCATACCTGGTACATTATGCAGTCTTGTAGATATATTCTTCTTTGATGCACACCTGATGATATCCCAATCTCAAGTTAATATTTGAGAACATTACTTCTCCCTTCAACTCATAAAACAAATAATCAATCCATGACAAAGGATACTTGTTCTTAATGGTCACCTT
>APFE031176040.1:0-11228 GCA_000404065.3 Pinus taeda
CAACAAATATTATTAATGAAATTTACACACAAAACATTCTTCAAGAAGAATTTATTAATTTAATAGATATTGTCTCTAAATGCCTCTAACTATCAGCTTAATAAGATAATAATGATTAAAAACACTAGTCACAAGCATAGAATTATTTGATAAGAATCATAAAAATCTGGACAAAAAGACAGCTCAACACCCTTCATGGAGGTACTGAAGGGCGGAATAAAGGGCTAAACAGACAAAGCCCTACATATTAACGTTCTGCACGATAGAAGGAATAGAAGGAATAAACCGAAAGGACAACCATCTTAGGGTGAAAAAACTTTGTTCCAGCATCCCCCCATACTACTTTGGGTGAGACTTTGGTCCGCGCTCCGTGGGCTAATGCTGAAAGGAACAATAGTGTAGGGATTTGTTTGGCTAACTAATGTTGAACCTAGGTCAAGCCCCACCAAGACAACAAATGGTTCCGTTTCTGGGACTGGAATCTACATAAGAGATGTGTGATGTCGTATCAATGGAATCAAACTAAGAAAGAGATCATAGACTGGTTGGATAGGAATATCCACGAATGTGCAGCGTAGGAGAACATAAACTGGTGACTGACAAAGGAAAAGCGACTAGACATATACTTATATACAGAGATCCATGAGATCTTTTTCTGTTCCTTTCTGGTTGAGCTATACGAGTGGATCACGAAGCTAGTGGATATCCAAGGAAGGTGGAGACTTGACGGTCCTATTGTTTGGACTCCAGAGTTAGTACAGATATTGAAAACCTATGAGGATAATATCGCTCACATTGTTGATAATTGGCTCGATCTCATCATAGAGGATTTTTGACTTAATTCGTGGTCGATACCTTAGTCAGCTACAGTGAGGCGGAGCACCGCTTTTTCAAAGGTCCGCGAGGTAAGTACTTAAAATCTTTGAATACTTGGATTAAGATGTTATTGTGCGAAAAATGGTTATGCAGCTACCTTGATGTTTAGAGCTACGTGAAGCGGAAAGACTTACAGGAATAAAGGAAGAAAGGGTCTTGAATATAGTCCATTGATTTTACCTCCATTGGGTGACAGAGAGGGATTAGTGTAGGGTTCTCTGCGAAGTGCCATCCAATTAATAAGGCAAGGATTCCCACGACTGCCACCTCCACCCACACCACTTGTAACTTCACCACCATTGCCTGTGACTTCACCCATACCACCTCCACTTCCACCACAGTTAAGCATGGAAAATTCAGTGAAGCTGCCTTTGTTTAAAGGCTTGGGAATTGAGGACTCGGACCAGTTCTGGTTCGTTGTGAAAGATGTATGGGAAGCTCAGGGTGTTACAGATGATCACATGAAGAAGGCAACACTGGTTAGTGCTCTTCAGGATCGCGCGCTAACCTGGTACATTAAATACTCTAGTGATAACCCAAACGCTAGAGTAGCAGACATCTAGACCATGTTGAACAAAGAATTCAGTAGGCATAAATATGAGGCATAGTCGATTGTGGGGTTTAAGGAAATCGCGATGAAAGTAGGCAAGACACCTTGGGAACTAGATCAAAGATTTAAGTGTAAAATCCGCGAAGCTAATATGAAGTTAACATATGGACAACACCATGAATGGTTCGTGGCTTCGCTCCTGCCACACCTAAGACTTGCGTTGTCACAATAGAAGATAACAACTCAGGCAAAGGCCTTGGAGATTGCAATGAGACTGCATGAAACACTGATGCAGGATCTGAATTTGGGGGTTCAGCAGATCCATGCGCAGTTGCAAAATATTTGCATTGAAATGTAAATGTTGAAGCAGTACAGGACAGTTTGACTGGAGGTGTGCAAAGAGGTGTGGTGCCTGAAATGAAAGGGTTGGTGACATGACAAAGACCATTTCCCAGTCTTCGTGAACTACATTAAAGGAGGGGGACCAATGCCCTTGAGGCCTGAAGCTCAAGCAGGACCATGTGTGGGGCTTGGGTTGTGGTGCACTATATGTCAGGTAGCATGAAAACATACAACGGATAACTCTCATTTGCTGCAGAAGTTTGTACAAACACCATAACAATTGTTTTGCAACTTTTGTAGGTCGATAGGGCATGATGAGCACAACTGTAGAAGTTATGAATTGATGATGGATAGAAAACCCACCTATAGGGTTTAGTTATAAATGCAACCCTTTGACCAGAGTGCAGGGATGGCGCAAAGACACTTTCAGGGGCGCGGACAGGGTCGAGGTGGAGGAGGACTTGGCAGAGGTCAGGGACAGTTAATCTGCTACAATTGCGAAGGACCAGGACATTATGCCTGTGATTGTACTAACCCAATGCATCTGTCGTGCAAATATTGCACTCTGTTTGATCATGAAATAGAGCACTGTCCTATGCTGATAGCGAGGATATGCAACAAAGGGGCGCTACCATCTCAACCGACTCAGAACCTATAGATGATGAGGTATGAGCCTCGCGAAGAGGATTCGAATGTGAATATAGTGATCTGAAGTGGAAATGCAACAGGGGATGATAAGGGAACACAGCCTGAAGACAACGCATGGGTTCGCAAAGCTCCGGTGAAGGAGGCTGAATTTGATTTGGAGCGTGCATGCGAGACATTCATGGAAGCAAAGAAGAGCTTTACTGAGGCCTCCACCTTAGGAAGAAAGGATAAACTAGATTAGGAGATGGACCCTTCTATGCTTGCAACCTTTTTATAAACCTACATGAAGTTGTTGCGTGATAGCAAGGCTGTGAAGGGACTACAGGAGCTTATAAATAGATGTGCCGGAAACACTCCAAGTGAGCCGCGTGTGGTACGAAATATTGGTAAATATAAAATAAGGACAGGACGAGAAATGAGGCTGATCGCACAGAGAGGAGAGTATGAAAAGGATCATGTTATTTTGGATCTCGGGTCAGATGCGAACGTCCTACCAAAGCAGACTTGGGAACAGATGGGAAGAACCGTGTTGCAATGGTCTCCAATTTAGTTAAGGATGGAAAATCAACAGAAGATCATCCCCATAGGGCGGATGCAAGGGGTGACTGTAGATATTGAAGGCACAAGTGCATTAGCTAACTTTGAAGTAATAGAAATTGTAAATGACACCAACCCCTACCTTGCGCTCCTTGGCATTGATTAGGCTACTGATATGAATGGGTTAATCAACCTAAAGAAGCGAAAGATGATATTTGAGAAGAAATCGCTCCACGTAATAGTACCCCTAGATCCTGCTGAAGGATCGCGCTATACTGAACCAGTCCTCGATTATGAGAGCGATGACGATTTGGATTGTATCTATAAGATAACAGTGCGAGACCAAGATTGGGTGAATCCAATAGTGGATGGATGAATTACATGGGATCGCGAGAGTTACTGCACCTTAGACTCTGATGAAGAATTAGTGCGCTGGAAGAATCAGTTACATGAAGTAACCACACTGAGATGTAACATGATGACCTGATCACTACACTGTGTGTCATCAGAGGTAAGAGATATGCCCACTTATGATGGCCTCAATGATGTAGATATATTTTTGGATGCATTTGAGAGAGAGGCACCAGAGAAGCAACACTTCCAGGCATTGGACTAGGCACTGCGTGCTACGCCCGCAAGGTGGTGAGGTACGCACAAGGGTAGCTTTGATGATATGCGCGAATGTAGGAGGATGATGAGAACACGCTTTGGAAAGCCGAAGGTGTGAATGACAAACAAGTATGACGGGAAGGATGATTCCAGCACCAAGCGCAAAGGTTTAGCCATGGTATACACGCTCCAGAAGTTTAGACACTATTTTTTGTGGGAACATTTTAAGATGTATACGGATCATTCTGCATTGAAATACCTATTCAATATGCCTGTGTTGGGGGGGAGAATCTGTAGGTGATTGTTATTTTTCCAGGAGTATGATTTTGAAGTTATTGTGAAACCTAGACGACTGAATGTTGGACCAGACCATCTGTCGTGCATCGAGACAAGGGTAGATCCAACTAACTTCGAGGAGGGATTGCCTGATGTGCATCTATTCACAGTGCATGTCGTGGATGGTCATTTTGAAGATATCATACGCTTTCTAACGACAGGAACTGCCCCGGAAGGTTACACCGTCCTGCAAAATGAGGAGTTAGTGGTGCACGGGACAGCCTTTTTTGTCATTGCTGGGCATCTATAGAAAATGGAGTTCGATGAGTTATTGTGATAGTATATACCGAAGTTTGAGAGGAGCAGTATCCTCGTGGACACTCATGGGGGCACCGTGGGAGGACATTATGCAGGGAGAGTGATTGCACATAATATTCTACGCGTAGGGTTGTGGTGGCCAACCCTCCATCAGGATTCAAAAGCATACTGCAAAGCATGTGATGTGTGTTAGAGGACTGGTAGGCCATCACAGAGGGATGAGTTGCCTCTAAATACATAGATGACGTTACAACCCTTTGATAAATGGGCGATATATTTTGTGGGACCCATTCAGCCCCAAGGAAAGACGAGATCAAGGTACCTTATCACTACGACAAAGTATTTGACTCGATGGGCAGAAGCACAGCCTGTAAAGGATTGCGCAAGTGCAACTGTTACAAAATTTCTCTTTGAGTATGTACTGACGTGATTTGGCTGTCCAAAGACTTTGATGAGTGACTTTGGTACACACTTTCTGAATGAGACGATTAGTGCGCTAACGGAGGAATTTCAGGTATATCACCAGAAAAGTATGCTTTATCACCTGTAGGCTAATGGGATGGTGGAAGCATTCAATAAAGTGCTGGAAAATGTACTGACCAAGGTTTGCAATGCTCAACAAAGTGATTGGGACCTATGCATACCTGTAGTACTATGTGCCTATCAGATGACATGCAAGAATTTGACTGAACAAACACCCTTTAGGCTTGTATATGGTGTTGAAGCAGTAATACCCATGGAACACATTGTGCCTAGTCTATGGATAACAACACTAACGGGCATGACGACTCATGGAGCCCTAGAAGAGAGGCTCACATAGCTGGCTGAACTTGAGGAAGAAAGATTTCTAGCTGGATTTCACCAATAAGTCCAAAAGAAGCGCAAGAAAGCATGGCATGATCGACACATTAAGTTGTGCACCTTTAAGGTAAATGACCTAGTTTTGTTATATGACAACAAGTTTGATAAATTTCTAGGAAAATTTAGAATACACTAGTTAGGGCCCTATGTCATTAAAGAGATTACCAATGGAGGAGCAGTACAGTTGGTCAAATTGAATGGAGATCCCTTCCTAGGAAAGGTTAATGGTAGTCACCTGAAGCCATACACCAGTGGTCCGGCCATGTGACTATGTGAAGGTAGCATAGTCTTAGCACTCTAGGTAGCTGAAAGGAGGCGCGGGACTATAAACTACACTGCCTGGGTTGGGGGGCTGCATGATTGGAGGATTGTGCAAAGTAAGGACGTGTCATAAGGTTCGCGACAGTGTGAAGGGAGTTGCGCTACCCAGGGAGAAATCGCACACGTCAGCCAGAAAGTGACCATTAAAGTCACTGTTCATGATTCAATGGTAGAAATGCGGGCAAATGTAGCAGGAAGCTGGCAATTAAGACGACATTTATGGGTCAAATCCTTGAAAATATGCCACCAATCTAACATTAATGAATCAAATTTGGGGGGAATGGTTGGATTTGAATTCAAAATCCCTATAAATTACAGGTGGTTTTCCAGCGAAAAACACTTGGCATTTCGAGAATTGAGTTGTTGAGCTCTCAAGTGCACATGAATCGTGAGCACTTCGAAGTTCTGATAGCTAATTAAGTATTTGAGACATTGTCGAAGGAGACACAAGAGTTCCTGCAGAACATTATGTCGACACCCACAAAAGCTATCGATACCGAAGCAGGGGAATTAGAGCTGAAAATTGAGATGGAGGCAGAAGAAGTTGCTCTCGAGGTTGACGAAGTATTAGCTGAAGTCCCCAAATCACCAAGGATGCCGAGACCAAATCTGACCCCAACCAAGGAGAGTGCGAAGGATAAAAAGGGTAAGCAACCTACAATACTGGTGTGCACATCGCCAAGAAGAAACCCACCGAAGCCTACTACACAGGAGATGGAAAAAGCCATCAATCTAGAGCCAAAGGAGGAAGAAATCGAAGAGATCCTGATGGATGATGAGGATGTGGGAGTAGTTGTGGAGGAAGTTGAAGCCCAGGGTGCTGACCTTATCGCTCGGTTACCTGAGTATGTCCCTCCGTGAAAAGGCAAGACCAAGGTTCCGAAAGACATCAATGAGACCAAGGTCCCCTTACAAACCCCTCTGCTACTGGATGAAATTGTCTTCAAAGGACCGCGTTTGGGGTGGGTTCCTCTGCTAAAACTCGAAGACTAGGACTTGGTTGATCATGAAAAGTTCCCACACATGGTGACTGAGCAGCTGATGTGTCACATCATCGATACAACCACCAGAATGACCACATTGGAGCTGCGGAGGTGGCTCAAAGGAGTAGACAAGGCAGGTTGCTCAACCTGCTTTGGGTGCCACACTGCAACTGCACCCTAGTTACAGTATTGGTCATCAAGCAGCTGCTAAGCTTGGTGCATGATGGGTGTCTATGGCTGGAGGAGCCAATACCCATCACTAACAGATTGATCCACACGATCACGCAGTTGCCCTACACAGGAGAAAATATAGCCATGATATTTGGCGGAAAAGGTGGTGAGCAGGCCCTCGTGGAGGCCATGAAAGAGAAGTTTAAGCTAGTAAAGAAGCCATGTGGATATGCCATATCTAACATCTATGAACCTGTTGTAAAGGTAGCTACACAAATTTTAGAAGGGAAGGTGATGAGGTAGTGTCGCGCTTATGAGGTGCCAGTGCCTGTCGCCGGGCTAGCAGCCTAGCGCACCGAAGGAGTTTAGTTCAATTGGGTAGACTATCTCCATGGTGAGTTCCTTGCGAACAATTGTGAAGCACATGAGATCAACAAGATGTTCCACTACACATGGATCTTGCTGTCTATTGTATTGGTAGCATGGGAGCTTCCAAAGGACAACCAATTTCTTTCGGTCATGCCAGACCTAGCAGAAGTAGCGAAGTATGCTTCGCTATGGGCAACCAAGGATGTGCAACGAATCAAGGGCACCAAGATCTTTTGGATCTTGATGGAGATGAATATCTGCATGGCCATCAATCACAAACTGCGGTTGTCACCTACGGTGTTTTCCAACCTATAGGGCTATGCAGAGTTTAAAGCAGATTTTCACTATATGGCCACCAGGGTGCGGAATGACCCTACATAGAAATGGTATGACTTTGCTTACCTGGAAATGGATGACACGATTGATGCAGTACTTGATTGATGGCTAGCAGAGTAGCACACTACAACAAACTTGGCAGTGGGAGGGAGCAAGTCTGCCACACAAAGAAAGAAAGAGGAGGCCAAGCTAAAGATGATGTAGCTGGCTGAAAAGAGAAAGAAGGAGGCCACTGACAAGGCCCAGGCGGAGTGCAATGCCACTCAATAGATAGAGAAGCAAATGAGTGGAACAGAGCGAGGCTCTGACAAAGGTGCGAGGTTGCCTTCACCTGAGATAGAGGAGGAGACGGACGAGCCGACATAATAGCATGGTGCAAACCCACATGCGATGTCCTCACACATCAAGCGTTCAAGGGGGCAAGAGAAAGGATGGTCCAGGAAGAAATCAAAGGCTACTAAGACATCACTGGACCCAATCACCCTCACAGAAGGTGATTTGAATGACATCGGTGACGTAATGCAGGATGTCACCACAGAGGCCCTACAATAGTTTGAGCAGCAACAACAAATAATCTTGGGGGCTATTCAGATAGGTTTGCAGGAGCGGCAAACATGTGCATTATAGGATGGCTCGGTGTCTACCAGCCTTACTATCGACATTTTAGAAGCTACCGAGATGCTGCATGCAAAGGCCTCTAGCGCGATAGTGCTACCTGATAGAGCACTAGCCACGGAGAATGAAGCTGACAGGCTCATTGTCAACGCCCTAAAGGGAGTAGGGTTGAATCTGGCAGCACTCCCCGATGAATTGCTCCACCTTTTGCAGGATGGAGTGATTGCAGAGTTGAGGGCATGTGAGAAACGAGACCTTCAGGTGATTAGTGAGTAGCGAATTAACAATGAACATATGGCACTACAGTGAGACTCTTCCATATCCGCTTTGACCGAGGTCACCAACCAGAACAAGTGTATAATGCAAGTTGTCGAGGAGGCATGCCAAATGGTCCCAGGGTTTGCCATTCCTGAGGAAGAACCATTTGAGTTGTACGTCCGCAAGCTAGCTATAGGGGTGCACAACACTCAAAAAAAAATGGAAAGGGTTCAGTTGGAGTTGAACCTGCAGATCATTGAGTTACAGTTGAAGGCTCAGCCTTCAACTCTGCCAGAAGTAAAGGAGTGTGCAACCACTATCACAGAGGCAATAACGATAGTTGACAGTGCAGTAGTAGACTGCACACAACTCTTTGAGCAGTCGTTCAAGGTCCTGACGAGTTTGCAGGAGGACCCTAATGTACAACGACTAGAGACAGAAGTGTGCGAGCTACAACAACACTATGATGAAGTCAAAGGTACAGCGCAAACTGTCGCACTCATAGAGAGACTAGCAAAGTTGCAAGAGGCCAAGCAGCTGAAGGAACAAGTGGATGCATCGCTGCACAAAGAAGCAAGCTTGAAGGCACGACTGAAACCCTGGATGGATGAGGCTTACATGGTGACAGCCTCTATTGAGGGAAATCTTGCGACTCTGCAAGCAAGTCAGCAAAACCTTCAGGCTGACAGTTCAAGAGCAGTGACGGAGCAGATGGTCGAAGACGTGAAGCAGGAAGCCACATAGTGCACTGCTAAGGTTGTGGTCATAAGGGTTGAGCTCGGAGGTCTTCATGCTAAGATCTTCGGGCCTACTGAGTGACTTGAGGGCGAGTCACGATGTTTGTGTTGGGGGCCTGCTAGGAAGAGGATCCCCCAAGGACAGTTTTGGGTCTAAAAGACCATGTTTTGGGTCAAATTTTGCAATAAAGTTGTAATGACTCTGCATTTTCTGGTCGTGGATTGCGGAGGTGTCATGAGTCATAAAGGGTTTTTCACCCTTATTTTGTAAATTAAAGTCACCTGTAAAAGATCTACCCATGGTCCGCGGACCATGGGAGTGTAGAAAAAAAAGCTAAGTATGCTCTACGTAGTAAAGAAATAAGTTCGGTAGGAAGTCTTAAGCGATAAGGAGAGAAGTCTAAGTTTCGGGTCATAGCATAGGTAGAGGATCTGCAACTGAGTGCATAGAGGCCTAGGGTGGTAGTTTGTAGCTGAGTGCTCGAACCTTTGTAGCTGTGTGCGTAGGGTGGATAGAGTCTATAATAATCTTAAGATATCAATAAAGAGAAGTATTCTACAAATTCTATGTCTTTGTTTCCTGTTAATGCATCTTGTCATATTATGTATGGATTTCATTTACAATGCTTATGTGATGCGTGAATATATGTAATTACGTTGGTTAATCGAATGCAAGTAAGAATATATGTTTACACGATGCTAACTATGATTGTTTAGTAAGATAATTAAATGCTTAAGGATAACTTGGAAACCTGTTCTATACGCTACTTTAGCAGCATGAAAGTACCTGAACCACAGTTTAGAGCTACGGGAAGGCCAATTGTACCCCTTCACGGAGGTAATTAAGGGCGGAACAAAGGGCTAGATAGATAGAGCCCTAGAAATTAATGACCTGCGCGAGAGCGGGAATAAAAGGAATAAAATGACATCACAACCATCTTAGGGTGTGGAAACTTAGTTCCAGCATCCCCCCATACTGATTTAGGCGAGACTTCAGTCCTCGCTCTGTAGGCTAATGCCAAAAGGGCCAGTAGTGTAGGGATTTGTTTAGCGAACTAATGGTGAACCTGGGTCAGGCCCCACCAAGCCAACATGGGATATCTCCAAATACCACTGAGTACCTGTCTAGAAAAGCCTGTATGTATGGAGGTCGTGGTCGGGCCTGCCCTCCAACCTATGAAATCCTCGGCTCCACTACCCATGCTATTTCTCCATATCACAGATCGGCCTCTAGCTGAGATTGTCTGTGGTGGGTATGAATGCATGCTTCTGAGGACCACCGATTTTCCATCCGGGCTAGTGAATTCCATCTCCAATTTCTTCCAATTAGTGGTAACTCACCCAAGGGAGTACAACCATAGGACACCCATCACCACATTGGTGTCTGTCACATTGACCACAAAGAAATGGTTTTTCATAGAGTAGTTCCCCATGGCCACTATCAAAGCAGGCACATACCAAGTGCACTCCATGGTACGGTCACCCGGCACCAAGACTAAAAAGCCCTCAAACTAGTTCGTGGTGAGGCCCCTCTTCTAAACCAATAGGGAATATATGAAGTTGTGGGTAGCCCCACTATCAACTAAGACTAACACCTGTTACACCTATATTGTCCCTATGATCCACAATGTCAAAAATTTGGGGACACTGCATAAAGAAGCAAGGACTCCCCTAGATGGGGAAAAGGATGCCCCCCCACCCTGTGGAGGTGATGGCGGTGACCCCCTCTCTGCTTGAATCTCACCATCTCCCATACCACACTCCTACTCCACCTCATCCTCTTGGTCACTATCTAAGAATACATGTGCTTTCCCAGTTGTGCACTGATGGCATAGTACCCAGGGCTCCCAACAAGTAAAGAACAACTTCATTCTCTAGAGGTCCTTTCCTATCTCATCATCTAGTAGCACCTATCCCTGGGTGGTTCTCTAAGGTGGGGTTCTAGTGTCATTTCCCTTCTGGGGGTAGGGGTACATGCAAGAAAGGGTGATCGTGTCTTGGGGATGGCCCCCTATAAATCTCTGTCACACATAACTGCTTCTTGTAGTGTGGAGGGTCTGCGTGACTTCAACGATCCACACTGGAGCTCGAGTAAGCCCTTTATGAGGGTGTATACCCTCCGATCATCTGATAGGTTTGGCACCATAACTAAAACTCTCAAGAAATCTGATATGTATTGTTTTGTGTTGCTTGTATCTCAGAGTTGGTTTAGCTCCGTGAAGTGAGCCTCTAGATCCCTCTCATCAAAGCACTCCACCACCCTCCTAGTGAAATACTCATACGAAGTCACGTTGGCATGCCCCAAGGTAGCCAAGCCATGAAACCACCAGTAGTGTGTTGGCATTATGATGCATGTGTTGTACTTGATGGCAACCCTCTCATACAAGATCATCTCACTTGTATACATTCAGAAGATATATC
>APFE031176040.1:13155-43288 GCA_000404065.3 Pinus taeda
GGTTTTCTCCCGCATTGGGTTTCCACCATATATCATGGTGTTCATGTGTGTGCCTTATGTGTGATGATCTATTCTATGTTACTGCATCTGTTAACTGATAATATGGTTGATAATGTTCTAATGCACTCATTGAAGATAAATTAACTTAATCATAAGAAGTTGTGGAAGTAGCATATATGAATCTGGTTATGGAAATGAAAAAGTTTTATTAATGTGATAATACTGATTCACCCCCCCCTCTCAGTATTATTTCCAACATAATGGGCTTTCCCCCTCCATGTGTAGTGTGGCCATCTTGATGGCTTCTAGATCCGTCATCTATTTAAGCTAGAAATAAGTGTCCATCTTCTCAACCCAGGCCCGAGAAGTGCACTTGGCAATACCATCATACGTGGGGAAGAGTACATCCTCCCTATCATCCTCTACAAATTGTAGCTCTACATGCCCTATCCTCCATAACCCTTGCTCTTCTCATTCTTCTTAAGGTTACATAAATCTATGAAAGAGAGTTCTTCCCTGAAGTCTACAACCATGGAATGCCATTCCCTAAAGTGTTCTCCCATCTGTGAAGGGTCTTTGATCCTACTGGTTCATCCTGTGCCAAAGGCATGAAAGAGGGAATTGTAGCTCGATTTGGCCCAATCAATGATGGAGGTTGTGTTGCGGGTGAAGGATGGTCAAATTTTTTAGAGGCCCCTAAAGTCTCCCCAAATAGGAATCCCCTAGTAGTGGTTCTCTCCGAGTTTTTCATTTTAATCTCTTCTAACATTTCCTTCTGCCCCTTTGCTAGATCATTCAGAGCCTTCCAGAGCCTATCAGAGGCCATCTCCTCCCTGATCTTGGGCTCTCCCATGTCTTCCTCTTCTACTATTTTCCTTCCCCTATCCTTAGTGTTTAGAGTGATCTCCAACTCTCTTTCTCTGCTTCAGTACCTCTCCCTCCTATATGTAATATTTTGCTAGTCTTGTTCTCTCATAGGAGAAACTCCCCATAAATAAGCCAAGATTTGGGCTCTGATACCGCTGTAATGTTCCTAGCTAGGAAATTTAATGATAAACAAAGCAAGCACACAAGCCAACAATCATAAATGAGATGAAATCACCAAACACCAATGAAAATGTTGGAAATAGAGAATTTATGAGCCATTTTATTAAATCATCATGGAGAAAATACAACAGTGAATGGAATGGTGCACCTGGGCTTGTCTCCAAGGATAAGCATGACAAAACCTAGGTGAGCAAATGATGATCTGAGGGCTACCCAACTATTGCTCTAGAATTGATCCACACTACCTAGAAAACTATGTTATCTGCTGGAAAGGAAGTGTTGGAACCACTGCTTCCCTTGCTCAGAAAAATGTGAAACTTGAGCTACTGTATCCTGAACCAAAACCCACCAAAACCCAAGAAGGGTTTGGCCTAGTTTAAATCCTTGAAATACGACCCCGAAGGAGCCCCTCCTCATCCTCAAGTCGGAAAACTCGGCTTATCTGTAGGGTGCTGGGAATGCTCTCCAAAACTGCCCCAAATCACTAAGATGCTATCCCTTGTGAATTTTCACCCTTCTCTGATTTGATCCCAGTGATGTGGCTCTCTCCTTCAATGACCATGTGATGCACAGTTTGGCCCTCTTCGCAGTCCTCCGAGGCTGAGTTTTGAACTGCCCAAATGTTGCACCCACCTTGGACTCCTGATATACTCCAAATCTCCAAATTTCACAGTAAGTGACACCTGAATGAACCGTTGATCACAACTATGTGTTCCCCTGTTTGCTTGGCCCAGAAATATGCACTGCTAGTTTGTGGGTTTAGTGTGTTGACTATGAATCTTCCCCGGTTCTCCTCAAGGTAGTCTGAAAATGCCTTCTTAGGGTGGCACTCATAATCCTCAAAGGTAAGTTTGAATCCTCCACCTGAGATACTCGTGGCTAAATAAAGAGTTGACTCGGCTAAGAAGCTTGAGCAAACAACATGTGAATTTCGATGTGTAAGTATGAATGAATACTCAAGTGAGAAGCTCTTCCTCCTTATAAATTCATGGGCCTCATTTCCCCCATGTGGGCCCCTCCACAAGCCATACGATTTCCCCTCTAAGGCAATTTGAATTGCCCAATGCGTTTTCCCATGTGGGCGGCCCCCACCTTCCACTAGCAAATTAATCTAGCCTTCATTTCTCCTAAGTCCCTAAGTCAAAATTGCATTGGTCACTTACTTATCAAAATTTTATACAAAATTTGGGTGAGACCAAGACCTATTACAAATCCATTTGGGAAGGGACACAACACGATATTAATATCAATAACAAAATAAGATACCTCAAAAGAGGAGAAAATAATGTCTCATTGTGAGAACAAATAAAGATCTCATGAGTCTTCATCAATAGGATAAACTGAGAATATGCTCGGTAGTGATGAAGAAGCCGAGTGTAAGGAAACAATTGAAACAACCATAGGGAGGAAATGAATAAAATCAAAAGTCATTTTCCCCTCAAGGATAGAGCCCTCAAAGAAAATGTATTTTCAACTATGAAAATCCTTTTCATGGTTATTGCTTTTCTTGCAACAATTTTGGGCATAAAGCCATATATTGTAGAAGGTTTGCAATAATACAAAATGTGTTGAGGAGCAGTGACCCAAGAAGGCATAGGGTGACCGAAAATAAGCATGTGGATAGTAGTAGTAGCTTTGACAAGAATACTATATGGAGGCTTAAACACATGTATTCCACAATACCCACAAATTGTTTTGGGAAATTCCATCTCGAGATAGTTTGTTAAAATAACTAATTATTTTTTATGGGTCCCTAAGTCTAAACTTAGGAAATTAATATAATTAATGGGTATTAATCTAAATGTGGGTGTAACTTCTAGAAGAAGACAAAGATCGAGTCCAAATGATCTAAGACATTGATTAGAATCTAATCTGGGCCGTTGGTTTTCAACTGGAGGATTATAAGAAGCACATCGATGGGCATTTGGAAAACACACTAGAGGTAGATACTGAGTTAGTCGAGTAAGTTCAATTTTATCATTGGTGGAAGTTTGGCAAGAGAAAATCGAATCAGATGGAGAGTTGCAGGTGAGAAGGAGAGAGAGAGGGTATTAGCATCAATCTGGAGGTCAGGGGAAGAATACGCAGAGTAGAAGGAGGACAGTGCAAAGGTTGTGAGGCAGAGGACAACACAGAGGCATTGTGACACTAGAATACGTAGTTTTTACGCAGGGGTTGCTGCAGTGAGACGCAGAGGGGGCAACAGGTCCTCTCTTGAATCAAAAACTTATCAAGAAGTGTCTGTAAAAGTTCTCACATAGAATCCTCTTCTATTCTATTGATTGTATCTTGTACATGAGATTTGTGTTGAAGAATAATAAAGAAACCGTCATTTGCTGCACCGGTTTTTCCGGGGACATTTATCCAAAACTAATTGTGTCATTGTGTTGTATATTTTTCTTGCTTTGACATATTATTTTTTAATAGTGAATATTTTTGTTGTATTTACTTTGATTATTTACCACATAACACAATAAATAACTTGTATGGTTTAATAGATAGGAGAAGAAATATCAGTTTATGCAGTAGGGTTTTTAGGTTTAGAAATTTTCACATGGTATCAGAGAAGCAGGTGAAGCAAGAAGAACAGAGCCGGAAGACCTAGCACTAAAGGAAGAAATGAATTTGAAATTCCTGTAGAGGCAACAATTCAAATCCCCATAGGGTTTTCACAGTTTAGGATAGAGGGCTAGATTTTCGAGGGAAATCTCTCTCTGAGTAAGTCATCAGAGAGGTTAGATTCTATATCGAGATTTGTCAATGGTAGAGGGAGGAGCATAGTAGAAGCTTTAGCGAAGAGTTACTTTTCTGGTGGGACGCTATTTTCTACAGGCAATTGCTTGGGCAAGATAGGGACAAAGATTGTTAGAAAAATAACAAAAATATGGAAATTCAAGATGTCCCTGAATTATCTTCCAAATTAGAAGAATAATTCACATTCTTAGCAAGTTTAGCATTAGCAGATGTTTGGTACATTGATAGCATGGCTTCAGCCCATATGAATGGAGTGCGAGAATATTTCTCAAGCTATCAAGAAGAAAAAATGACCTTCCAGATTACTATGGGAAACAAAACGAAGTGTACTCCAATAGGGAGAGGCACGATAGAATTTCAGGCAGAAGCAAGAACCAACATCCAAGCCACCAATGTTCTGCATGTGCTCGAGTTAGGAATGAATATGATTTTAATGTCCCAGTTACAGGACAAGGGATATGATGTATACTTCATTGGAAATAAAGTACATGTCAAGCATCCAAGCTGGAAGAAGAAGAGAAAAATTGGTGCTCGATGCAACAGACTGTATAGATTGCAGCTCGAGTTTCCAATGGAAATGATATGTAGCAATCACAATGGTGAAAAAGAATTGAATGAATTACGGCATAGGAGAATGGGGCACTTACACGATGAAGCACTGAGGATGCTCAGAGAGACTGTTATAGGAGTTCCAATCCTTAGTACTGAGCATGATGATTTATGGAGAGGATGCATACTAGGGAAGTACGCTAAAAAATATTTTTCCAGAAGCAACAATAGATCAGAATGTGTATTGGGACTAATATACTCAGCTATTTATGGTCCAATGTCCACAAAAGTTCTTAGTGGTGGTGTATACTTCATCACCTTTATTAATGATCACTCTAGAAAAACCTAGATCTATTTCTTAAAGACCAAGGATGAGGTCTTTGATGCAATTCAGACATTTTAAGGCTCTCGTTGAAAACATGACAGGGAAAAAGATAAAGCCATTGCGTTCAGATAATGGTGGAGAATATACGAACAAAGACTTCACAGATTTTTGCGCAAAGGAGGGCATCAAAAGAGAATGGACAGCTCCATATATCTAGAGCAGAATGGAGTAGCAGAGCGGAAAAATATAATTATTGTTGGGGCAACAAAAGCTATGTTGTATGATTATGACTTTCCTAGGTTCTTATGGCCAGAGGCTTGCAACACAACGGTATATATCCAGAATATAACTCCTCACAAAGCGTTGGGGAAGAGAATGCCTGAAAGTTTCTTCATTGGGAAGAAGCCAGAAGTAATTCATATAAGGATATTTGGAAGTGTGGCATATTGTCACATTTGAGATGAAAAGCGTAAAAAATTGGATCAAACTGCAGAAGAGGGTTACCTCATCAGCTATAGTGAGACCTCAAAGACATATAGAATCTACATTCCTAGCACCAGGAAAATTGTAGTGAGACGGGATGCGAAGGTCATGGAGGATAGAGATTTTAGGAAAACTCAATAGATGCCAGTAGAAGGTCAATTAGTAGATGTTCCATTAGTCCAGTAGCAATAGGGGCAGCAAGGAGGTCAAGCAGGAGGATAGACACTTGGATAGAGTACAGTGACCAGTACCAACATTTCCTCAGAGGAAGGAAATCCAGGTAGTTCTCAACAGATGGAATGACAGGACCAGGAGGAGGAGTTGATTGAGCCTCCCACCACTAATGGTAGAACCAGTAGGGAAGTATGACAGATGATGAGGGACGTAAAGGAGTTTGTCAGAGCTCCTAGAACCGAGAAGAGGCAGCATAGATAGCCTGACAAATACCAAGCCTTAGTAGCACAGGTGGAAGAACCCTCCAGCTTTTAGGAAGTCGTTTAGCACCAAGTTTGGGTGGATGCCATGGTAGAAGAGTATAGTTCTATCATGACAAATGATGTCCAGGAAGTAGTACCTAGACCAAAGGATAAATTAGTTGTAGGATCAAGGTGGATCTACAAGATTAAGTATGCTTCAGATGGAAGTATAAAGAAGTACAAGGCAAGGTTCATGGAAAAAGGGTACGCACATAAAGAAGGAATAGTCTATGAAGATACCTTCGCCCCAGTATCCCAATATACCTCTATCAGATCCATTATATCCCTAGCAGTTGAAATGGGATGGGAGATTCACCAGATGGATGTTAGGACAACATTTCTGAATGGGGTGATAGAAGAAGAGGTGTTTATATAATAGTCTGAAGGCTTTGAAACACATAAAAAGAGAAATCATGTGTGCATATTAAAGAAATCCATTTATGTGCTTAAGCAGGCACCCAGAGCATGGTATGGTTGGATTGATAGTTACTTGCAGCAGTTGGGATTCATCAAGAGTGATGCTGATCCCAATATCTACTATTTAATGGTAGAGAATGAGCCACTTATTCTGGTATTATATGTGTATGACTTGTTTTTATCAGGGTTGTCTAGGCTCATACAAGACTGCAAGAAGAATCTTGAAGCAGAATTCGACATGAAGGATTTGGGGTTGATGCATTATTTTCTAGGGTTGGAAGTTTGGTAGAAGAATGGGGAGATATTCCTTGGGCAAGGAGATATGCTATAGAAATTCTGAAGAGATTCAGAATGTTGGATTGTCGGCCCATGACTACTCTCATGATCGCCAGCTAGAAGAAAATAGATGGATCAAGAGAAAAGGAGGTGGACCCCACTTTGTACATACAACTCATTGGGTCACTCATGTATTTGGTTAACACTAGGCCAGACATTTGTTACACTGTCAACACCCTTAGTCAGTTCATGGTGGAACCGAAAAGGGTGAATTGGGTAGCAGCTAGGCACATTCTAAGGTATGTGTGTGGAACAGTTAGAAATGGGTTGAAATATTCCCGAGGGGATGACGTCAAATTGAATGGATTCATAGATGCAAATTGGGCAGGTAGTTCAGTAGACCAGAAAAGTACCTCTCAATATTGCTACAGTGTTAGATTAGGAATGATGTCTTGGTGCAGCAGGAAGCAAAAGTTGGTAGCTCTGAGCTTAGCAGAAGCTGAATATATGGCAGTCAACACAACTATGTGTGAATCTATATGGCTTAGAAAACTGCATGTGAGTTTATTCATAAAAAATATGGAAGCAACCAGGATTTACTGCGATAATAAGAGTTGTATCAAACTCTTTGAGAATCCAATATTTCATGATCAGTTGAAACATATTGATATCAAATGTCACTTTATCAAAGACTGTGTTTAGCGTCAGGCAGTACAACAGCAATATGTTCCCACAGAAGATCAAGTAGCAAATGTACTCACAAAGGCTCTAGGAAGAGAAAAGTTCATTCAGTTCAAGGAGCAGATGGGTATGGTAAAGAATCTGTTTCAGTAGCAGAAACAGGTGATTTCTTAGTTACAGTGACAAGGAACGAGAGAGAGTTGCAGTACAAATGCAATGTTCACAGTGGTAAGGTCGGTAGCAGTACAAATGTAGCATTTGTGTAGTATTTGGTGGGTAGTGATGTCAAACATCAACAATGTAGAGGGAGATGTTACGCAACAACGTGATGTTTTGGCAGGTTGTATTGCTATAGCACATTCCTTGCTAAGAGGGAGTGTTGATTTCTGGTAGCATCGAATGTGCTCTAAGTCTCAAATTTTGGAGAGAGGCTTAGACACATGTATTCCCCAATACCCAAAAATCATTTTAGGAAATTCCATCTGCAGAAAGTTAAAATAATTAATTATTTTAATGGGTCCTAAGTCTAAACTTGGGAAATTAAAATAATTAATGGTTATTAACCTAAACCATGGGTGTAATTTCTAGAAGAAGATGAAGATCGAGTCCAAATGATCTAAGCCAGTATTTAGAATCTAATATGGGCCATTGGTTCTCAACTAGAATATTATAAGAAGGACATCGATGGGCATTTAGAAAACACACCAAAAGCAGATACACAGTTACCCAAGTGAGTTTGATTTTATTAATGGTCGAAGTTTGATAAGAGAAAATCGAATCAGAGGGAGATTTGTAAGTGAGAAGGAGAGAGAGAGGGTACCAACATCAATCTGAAGGTCAAGAGAAAAAGATGTAGAGAAGAAGGAGGAAAGTGTAGAGGCTATGATGCAGAGGACAGCGAAGAGGC
Source organism: Pinus taeda (assembly GCA_000404065.3). Lineage (NCBI taxonomy): Eukaryota > Viridiplantae > Streptophyta > Pinopsida > Pinales > Pinaceae > Pinus > Pinus taeda. The sequence continues at coordinate 21,071 of APFE031176040.1, forward strand.
AGTGTGACGCTGGGATAACATATTTCTCACGCAAGGGCTGACGTAGTGTGACGCAAAGGGGACATTAGGTCCTCTCCTGAACCAGAAACTTGTTAAGAAGTGTATGTAAAAATTCTCACAGGGAATCCTCTTCTATTTTGCTCATTGTATCTTGTACATGATATTTTTGTTGAAGAATAATAAAGAAACCCTCATCTTTTGCACCAGTTTTCCCACATTGGGTTTTTCCGAGGACATTTGTCCAAAAATAATTGTGTCATTGTGTTATATATTTTTCTTGTTCATTTTCTTGTTTCGAGTATTTTTTTAATAATGAATGTTGCATTTGTATTTACTTTGATATTTATTGTAGAACACAATAAATAACTTGTATGGTTTAACAAGTAGGAGAAGTAATATCAGTTGTTGCAATAGGGATTCCTGGTTTAGGAATTTTCACAATGTCAAATGCCACAATTGTGGAAATATTGGCACAACGCAGCAACTTGCAAGTATGGCAAGGCAAAGTGTGCCTCTTAGAATATGCATGCTAATGTAGTAGCTGATTTTTCTGTAGTGCTTTATGTCAATGGGACACGCTGAAAAGACAAGAAAGAAATCATAAGAAAAATCATAATAATGTTTCCTATTCTTTAGGACTCATCTGGAACTGCTATCAACAATGAGCTTACACCTCGTGCCAGAAAAGAAAGAGGTAACCCATTTAATTATTCTTCGTAAAGAAAGAAAAAATGCAACAAGAAGATTTGGGTGAATATAGGAGAAATTAAAGAAGAGGTGAAGGAGAAGTGCCCTCTAGACATGTGTAGCCTAGAAAAATCCCAAACATGGGAAAATGAGTAGCTAGAAAGAACTTTTGTTGTTAGGACTCGGAAAATAAAGGTGTGGAAGAAAAAGGAGTGAATTCTACTTAGGGGGAGTATATCCTTTGTTTCTCTTCATTGAAGGAAGATAATTCCTTCAAAGGAGGCCAAATAAGTCAGATGTAAGCTATCAAAGAAGAATAATAAAAATTTCATCTCAATATTGGAGGTATGACCCAGTCCCTATGTTGGGTACAATGATAAATTTGTTTAATTCAAATATATCATCATTCTGAGAGAAATGAAAAAGAAGACAACATCGTTTCATGGGGAGTACACAACATTACTCTATGTTGTGGAAGAAGAGGAGTTATAGCAAAAGTGTGGAATGACAAGAGGCCCAAAGTTAAGTCAGTTCCATAGGATCATATATTGACACAGAAGCAAGGAAGGAGATGTAGGATATTAGAGAGCATTGACTCGGGGGAGTTGCTTTAGTAGTAGTAGAAAGCAACAATCGATAGCCTTAAGAAGAGTGATTGTTCAGGAAATGAAAGGTTCACATCTTCGGTGAAATACTCTTATTTAATTTAAGTTGTGAGTTTGATTGTGCCTAGCAATATTATGTTCATGAACAAAATTGGTACAATATTTGAATGTCCCTTACCTTTCAATTGGTATCACTATGTCAATTGGTGGTCTAGGTTCATGCGGAGTAACATTTTTGTGCAAGTGAGCATTCCTTTTTTAGTAGGATCTAAAAGATTTTTCTTAATACATTGTCTAATTTGTATCAACTTCTCGGTGCAATTGGTATCATTAAGTAACAATCTCTAGCTGTGGTAGCATGATCTCAGGGGGAGAGAGTTTAGCATGCTCATGAGAGGTGGGCACAGTCTTAGCAGAAACAACAACAACAACAAAGATCAAGCTCAAATTCATCACTAATGGTTGGTATTTTCATGTGGCAACAATACCATGAGAAATTTTAATTGGTATATGTTTCTTTTAATTGGTACAAAAGATGCATTGGCGGAGAAAGTATTCAGCCAACAACCATAAGACAACCAAAATTGGATGATCTTTCACAAAAGAGGCAATATATCTTCAAGGGGAGAATATTATAAATGTATAATTCCTAGAGCAACATTCGCTACAAAAACACATAAGGACATGTTTTACTAATACTCGATTCCTGCAGATCTCCCTGTCTATTATGGTTGAAGCTGAGTTTGGATGGCATACTTTTATTTCCCCATCAAGAAGATATCAACCCTTGAAGAATAATTCAACAGATAAGCATGCACATCAATAACCAGACCCTCAATCATTGATTATTAGAGGGAGAAGAAGGAGCAACCTGCATCCCTTTGCCATTTATGTCAAAGGGGGAGCGTAAGTTGTGATGGCCCATGCAAGATTGGTGGCACATGCAAGGAGAATTTTGGAAGCAACATGAGTATTGGCCATCAATGTGGAGAAGTGATGGGGTGTTTCCATCAATGAAAAAAGGGGAGATTTTTGCACAATTTTCATTGTTTGGATGGCTAGTGGTAGCAAGTGTGTTGGAATTGATGTCAATAGGCATGGAGGAGATGTGTTGGATAGTTGGCATTATCTCATAGCTAGTGACAACAAATGTGGGGGCATTAATGTTAACCATGTGTCCATTGATGTCCACTAGGCTAGTTGTGATGGAAACTAGGCCAACATTGATGTACATGGAGTGTCAAGCTCAAGGGGAGCCCCATGTTTGTTGCAGTATCTTGTAGAGAATCATCATAGTAGAAGGCTTATTGGAGAATTCATAATATGATGACTATGATGGTTGGGAGTCCCCGGATTTGAAGGAATTTATGCCTCAATATATTAGCTCAGATGCTCTTGGAAGAAGAATAGTTGGATATTGCTCAGAAATAACTTTCCAACGATATGTTGAAGTTCACAAATGGTTTCCTGGATCAGGAGTTATTTCCAATCAAATTTGAGGTGCCCCAAAGTCAAACTGGAAAATCTAAAAGTGGTTGGAGAACCCTTAAGTGTTTTAGTTTGGAAGTATTTCCAAATGTAACAAAAAATTAGCAAAGTATTTAAGTGAATGAGTCATGAAAATGTGGTCAACAATGCTACAATGGGAGTGATTTTAATTGGCCCAATCGAAGCCCACACAACAATCATCACGATGGAGTTTACCCCGAAAGATTACAAAGGGTGCATAGTATTAAAGCACTAGGATGAAATAGGTGGGCTTACTTGGAGAAAAAATAGAGAAACAAAGATAACCCTGATTGGTTTGTGGTGGAGTCCACATTATAGCTTGGCCCGACGGTGGGAGCCCAACAGAGTTTACCCCAGAGGTTTTATTGAGCACACAAAGGAGGATCGGTGGGATGATGTCAATGTGATGTAACTATACGGAGGACATGTGGCAGGAAAATTCAATTTTTTTTGGTGGCCTAATGGGCCAAATCCGGGTGGCATGTGTGACTAGTCAAGAGGTTCCACTTGGGGTTCATAATGTATGCATGACATCATCCAAGCAGGGCTACCCTGACAGGATTAGAAAGGCTTACAGGTGGAGTCTCTAGGTTGACTAGGCATAGGGAATATGTGGATTAATAGCTCATCTTAGTGGAAATATGATTGGCTCTTGGTTGCAATGGCGGACCCCACAATACATCTCAGCTTGTAAAGGGAAGCCCGATAGTTTTTAATGGTGCACAGAAAGGCGTTGGGAAACAAGCATTAGGCTAACAAGGCATTATGGCAGAGCAGTAACCAATGAGAAAGATGCAGGGAGTACCCCGTAGGACAACTAAGCCTGCAAGGCCCAACTCAAAAAGTTTATGCAGAGGAAAGATGATATTGCTAGGATAGAGAGTTACAGGCTAAGCACTAGCATGAAGTTATGTGTAGAAAACGAGACCAAGGATGTGGATAGTTAATGAAGAAAATAAGCCCTTGCAGGATTAAAAAGATTTTAGAGCTTAAAGGTTTTATTTGCAATCACATCACCAAGTCCTATGGTGGACAAGAGGCTAAGTTCCAACACGAGAGGGGCTATAATAAAAAAGGGTCACAGAGTTATATTTGGTGGAATTATTAATCGGAAGCATTTGCACTTTGGATGGATGGGTCAAAAGCTATTATGCATGCATGGTTTGAGTGCACAGGTTGAGCTAATGGGGTCAATGGAAATGGAATTTTCCAAGATCTCTTATTCAAGGTAGTGAAGGATCATGACACACAGGATAAAAAGAATGGAGTCTATCATGAAACATAATTAGCCACCCTTGATCTTTCTTGCACACTATAAATAATTAAATTGAAAAGATGTCTGGGTGCAAAATCACCATACTTGAGTGGATCTCACGACAAGAAGAAAATAGCTCAAGTACTTGACCATAGTTCAGAAAGCCATGCTTTCAATATACTATGATCTCTGTGGAAAATTAAGAATAATGAAGAGCCCTGCTCTAGTACACAAATGAATTGAGAATTAAATTTCATTGTGGAGAAGTGCTTAGGAGCCCATTCTCAGAATTAATGTGGTTGTAGAGGTCAAGAAATTTGATGCAATAGCAGCATGGATAACCATGTGTTCAGGTATGCTTCCAGGAAATATCAAGAACAACAAAGAAAACATCATCGAGTGTGCAATAAAGGAACAAAACCAAATATTGCGATTGAGCAATGAGGGGGATACAACATTATTGAGTGAGCTGTGTGCAGAGCTTTGTGGGTGAAGCGATGCTGAGAAGAGGCTAAGTGTGCCTATGATCCTATGAAAATTATTTTGAAAATATATGTAATAAAATTTAATTTAAAATTATAGATTTATTTATATTAAAATTTTATAATTTATAAATAATAATATTATCTTGAGTAGGTCAACTAGGTAAAAAAATGTTTATAAAGTTATACCTTCAAATGATAGGTGTAAGTGAAGAGAGGAGGAAAAAGACGAAGGCGATTATGGAAATCGATATTAGGGTTTCTATTCGATTTGAAAACATCCTAAATGTCATGCCCAGTTTAAATTCGGCCCCACTACTCTTGACATCTGAGACTCAGGCCTATATGCATCATTTCCTGATAATTTCGTTAGACTCGAAAGGTTTTTTTTCACCCCTTATTTGGAACAGTAAGAGGCATTCTGGGAGGCTCAAAAGGAGGCTACTTCCGGTGGTAGGACTAGTTCATATTTTGACATCTTATCCCCGGTCTATGTAAAGCCTAGATATGGAGTTCCAAAATCCCATGGGACTCTATTGGTTGATCCAAAAGGCGGTTCATACTTAATGAAGGCAAAGTGATGGTCCCATTTTACAAGTATTATGTCTCTTTCACCTGTTGAACATTTTTTCTTATCCATGTTTCCAGTTTTTCAAAACATCTCTATTCTCCAACGTTCCTTATTCCCTTTGGGACTCTTCATTGTATATTGTCAGCCTCCTTTGTTTCACCAACCCCGTATGGAGTAAGAACTTAGTCTTCGAATGCATTGAGTCAATCAAAAAAATTCCAGATTTTGATAAGGAACTACAATGGTAAAACTTCTAGTTATTGGGTCGATGGATACTCCATTATTTTCTCCCTTAAACAGGCTATGGAAAAAAAGTGGGGCATTCCCATTTCAAATGTCTACAATATGTAGGGAAGATTTTTTTTTGCTATTCTCTTCTGAATGATCACAATATCAGCGAGGATTCAACTATTATTATGACCTCAATATTATGTGGAGTTGCCCCTAGGATTCCTCCTCATACCAACACAACAAATACCTCAAATGGTCCCTCTATATCTTCAAGGATGTTTTCCAAGGGAAGACCACTGCAGTTAAAAGAAAAGCATTGTCCCCAACAAAACAAACTCAAAATTTTCCTGTAGGTCCATATATTGTGCACCAAATGGGGCAAGATCCATCCATGGAGGTAAACAACCCATAGGTTTCTAGTTTATTCATTGCACTATAGTCAAAAGCCATCATATGAAGATTCAATGGTTTTTGGCTGAAACCTGAAGCACTACATTAGTGGTTTCTCAATTCATGGACATCTAATTGTGATATTTACCTCTACTCTAAATGATTTTATATTGTCCAATTTGACACAAAAAATAACTAGATCTTGTTCTTAATGAAGGACCTTGGTTCTAGGGTAATGTTGGGCTATCAATTACTCCATGGTGTCCTAGCTTTGATGAAACATCTATGGTGGTCACTTCCATGCCAATATGGGTTAGACTTCCAAACCTTCCCCTTCCCTTCTGGCACCATCAAGTTCTTGAAGACATTGGGAATAAACTTGGAAAATTTTAAAAATTGGACATGGATGTTACAGGTCATTTTGTCACATTCAAACAAATGGTCCTGAACTCAGATCTATCATCATTAATTTACATCTCGCAATCAACCCCTATAAATACAAAATCATTCTCTCTCTAGAATTTATGAAAAATTGTGCATTACATTGGGTAAAACCTAAATTTAAATCCCCATCGTGCTTTCCCAGGTCAAAAAGTGCGATGGCACAGGTTACATCAAAGACATGTGCAATGGTCAATGCAATTTTCTCTTACACAAAGTGCGATGATGCCTAGAAATGATAAAAAATAAAAAATAATTTCGAGGTTTCTCTCTAGAAGCTTCAAGAGTGGATTTAACCATTTATTGTTGGATTTGATCTCAAACTCCTACCAATGAGGTCTTATCTCTTATCCCATATAACTTACCTCCTTCTAAAATGGATCTAAGCCCTAGTATGGTAAATCCAAAATTAACTTATTTACTCTATAAATAAATCACCCACCAAAGAGTCTAGATGGGCTTTTGGAGACTTTGATTATGCCTTCATGTCGTTCATTTGTGTCTAGAGTTCCATAATCCATCCATGTGCTTTAGGTGTGCTTGAAGGATTACCATTGTGGCAAAGGAAGGACAAGAAATCTGTGCGAGATTCACAAAGTCAAGGCCTACAAGGGTTGTAATATTATCCTCCCATTATTAATACAAAAGTGCATTGTTTCTCCTTTACATTATGTCTTGATTAAGCATATGTAGAACATGAATCCTTGACTTCTTGTTTAGAGTTTCTTTTTTTAGATGATTTGTAGGTTCCACTTTTAGAAAATGGAATTGAAGCTAGATATAACAAGAAAGGACAAGAAGGATACTACATTGGATTCTAAGTAGGTTTTCCTTTCACATTCCAAACATCTCTAAGGAAAAACATTGTATTTTTTTTCTTGGTTTCTTCTAGCCTAAGGCACTAGGTCTAGGGAGATTACCTTTGTCAGCAGAAGGAATTTATCCACAAAATAATTAAGAACAAAAAAGTCAATTTTCACCTTTGCTCGGATTTGTGTGGAGATGGATATTAGTGAGGGATTACCAAAACACATCACCTTGAAACATGACAATTTTCAATGGAAGCAGACCCCATTCAAAGAACGGAAAAGCATAAGATTATATGATATTGTTATCAACGACAAAAAGGTTCCACTTCTCTAGAAAACAAGCACATATAGTCATAAATCATACACAACCCACTACCTATGAAAATATAATAAGAATAATTACTTACAAAGTGAAGCTTCCACTAATCTATTTTGATCCTCAAACCACAACAGAGAAAACACATTTAACCTAATCACTTACAAAGTGAAACTTCACAAAAACACCTGAAAGAATGCCCTAAGATTTTCTAAAAAGTAAATTGGAATTTGTTTCTTGCTATCTCCATAAACCTATGGAAAACCCATCCCTAATGGACAATCCCATCCTCAATTGACATCTCAACATAAGTGAATGTAATATATTAAGGCACTAGAACATATAATAGTAGAAATAATAAAAGTACATAAATTAAGGATATAGAGCACCATTAGAGAAAAATAAGATAGTGGGAACAATAAAAAGTATTGAAATTAGGGACACATAGCACCACTAATGAAAAATCATATCCCTTTGTATCTTGGGAGGAAAAATACCAACAAGTAATGCTATTTTAAAACTGCTTGGACACAACCACAAGTAAGACGCAAAATACAGTTGAAAAACCTTTCCTCCCTCCCTCCTTACATAAGGACACCCACCACATTTCCCTTCCATTCATGTAAAGGAAGGAACAGTGGGAAAGAAATGAGTGAATGTGATTTCACAAAATGTATAACTCATCTATTTGTAGGCAGAGGGGGTTAAATGGATAGTGAAGATGAAATGGTGGAAGAAGATGGATGAAGGTGATCAAAATGCCAACTAGAAAAGGAAAAGAAGGCATGGCATGCATTGGATCCTTATATTTTTGTACCATCAACTTATTTTCATTTTAATTTCAATGCTAGCTGGAAAAGGAAACGAAGGCATGGCATGTATTAGATTCTTATCTTTTTGTACCACCAACTTATTTTAATTTGAATGTGAGAGCTAATTGCAGATATATGATTTTTTTTTATTTCCTCATAACATTCCCTAGTTGACCAAGGGCCTAACCTGATTGACCCAAGGAAAATTGAACCCACCTCTCATGATAGAGTCCTAGAGAGCCAATCACTTGGCAAGGACTTGGTTCATTGAGTATCTCACATTACCATTATTTAGAGATATTTGCATACACATAATCTCTATAGTTGCAATCAAAGGGTAAGTTGGAAAGAAACTATTAATCCAATATATTTATTTCAAACAAAAGTAATATAATTATAATTCAAAGGTAGGTTGCAACATGATTTGGAAAATTATTAAAAAAAAATCAGTGCCCCATTTTAAGGATTCTAATTGATTGTTCTAACATTAGTTGTAAAGTGAAGAATGGTAATTCTTCAAATAAATGTGTTCTAACGAGATTCATTAATATTAGGGTAGCTATATAAAATAGCATACTTCCAAAGTTAGGAACTGCTAAACTGAATTGGGATGATGTATGATGTCTTATTTGAAGATAATAAAACTATGTTGGATGGTTTATGTATAACTAACAAAAGGCCCATTGAAAAAAGTCCATGAATAATGTATTTAAATTCTCTTTCCGATGGCTAAGCATTGTTATAGTTGAATTCTAAATATTTACATAAGAATTTTCAAATTTGAATGTCACATCAATTAAAGGATAAACACAAACTAAAGTCATTTGTTAGTTGTTCTCATGAGAAAATATGGTCCATGGCTTAGTATGGGTCTTTCAAATGTATTATATGGCTGTAAATGAGAATACATGTTGATAATTTATTAAAAGTGATTTTCCAAGAGAATAATGATGCCTTGATCACCATTTGGTTACTCAAAAATTGAAATTATATGATCAATTAGAAAAAATCAAAAAGGCCTCCACCAAATTTCCTTCTAATTTATCTACATGTAGCAATGGCTTGTTGGCTTAAGAACAAATAAGCAATGATGATACTTTGTTAACAACATCAATGAATGTAGTTGCTTACCATATATGTAATATCTATGTTGTTTCCATGCGGATCTACCCTTAACTATAGGTGGGATCATCAAAACATGAATTTTTCTCATGAAGCCACAAACCACCTCAAACTATAAAATTATTAGTTATAGGTCACACGTGTACAATTGGACTTCATTTTAGTTTGGTTGTATAATTAAAGGCAATATCAACAATCCAAAGTGTTTGTGCATTCCTTGTTTGTATGTTTCATTGCTACTCATGCCATTAATTGAATAAGCATATCCCTCCTTGTTATAGGTTGTGAGTTATTTCTATCTTTGCTTTGGTTCTTGTAGGTCAACCTAGAGTTTTTATGGCTTTGAGTACTTTTTCCCATCTACTATGTCTCATCATTCTACGTATGTTAGTGTTGTTTACTCGAAATCCCATTACCCTACCTGTGTTTGAGTCCCATCTCCATTTCTATCCCATGACCAAATCCTATCAACCAAAATGTTTATTATTCAACTCAATTGAATCTATATCATTCTCATTGTCGATACAAACTTATGATTTGGCTAGGGTTATTAAATCCTTATTTATATGTTGGCAACTAAAAAAATGAAGTCTAGTCCTAAACCCATTAACTAACTCAAACCATGAAATGGTTAGATATAAGTCGCATGAGTACACTATGGCTCCATCTTAGTTTGGGTGAAAAATTAATAGTTGGGTCAATGAGCCAATGTTTTTGTAGGTTAATTGTTTGATAGGTTCACTATCATTTGCACCATGGCTAGAATAATTGTCCCTCCCCACTATACGTTATGATTTCTCTTTGGATTTTGTTTTTTAAATCAAACAATTCAAACCTAACCTAACATAGGTGAATCCACTTCATCACCATTGGCTCAATTGTACATAGAAACATTACATAAGATCTTTGTTGCATCAAAGGATACTTGAGATATCTCTCACGAAAAATAAATATTTAATATATTTTCAAGTTTTTATAATAAAAGAATAACAAAATGTACATTACCATAAAGTAAAGCATGAATGAGTTAATATAATTTTATTACATTCATGAATATTGTACTCTAATGTAAAAGTATTAAAATCAAATGTGCCATTCCCTTTTTTTTATTCATCATTTTGAGAAACTCGCGATTAATATTAACATAAAGAGAATCTAACACAATCAATTCAATCCATGGAATCCATGTTATTGAGAGTTCATTTATACAATCAAAATTTTGAAAAACACATAATACATATTCTTAAATACAATTTAAGGATATTGTACAAACCATGCCCCTCAATACTATAGGTTTTATGTATATGACACAAGATTTAAATGAATTTTGAGATTAAGATGCATTCCTATGTACTTGTAAATGAAAAAAAATGGATATTGATACTATTCAATCCATACAATAATGTTCAATTATGAAAATTGAGTTGAAAATGGGAAATTTTAATATTAAAATCTAATATCAAAATAAGGATACTTCTATAAAACATGACCCCATTCAAGATGGATTTATCTAATTTTTCAATCTTCCCAAGTTTTCATTTATGATTTTTTGTCAATGTATTATAAAAACCCATAAAATAACAACAAAGTGCTACAAAATCTATGACTGCAAAAAATCTATATCATAGAGAAATTATTACAGCCATCCATTATCCATGACATAGATATTTGGAGTGAGTAGCAATGTATAAGGACATTAAAATGCATCAAACACCACACCTCTTGCACCAAACCCTAAATCTAGAGGTAACCAAGCACACAAAGAGGAAGGGGTAAATGCGAAGGGGAAGGGGTAAATGTGTGGAATAAACAATCCCATATAATTATAAATAAAAAGTATAAGAGAGAACTCAAATTCATATATGGAAATTTTTCAAATATAATAAAAAAAAATAAAATTAGAGGTTAAGGGCATGATCTTGACTCAATTGAATTGAGATCAAAATTACACATTGGACCGCTCAAAGGCTCCAAGTTGATCAACGTAGATGTTTCTTATGTACAATCGACATGTTAAGCCTATAAATAAGAACCATTTCAAATGCTCCAAAAAATTTTCCCTGGCTTATTAATCAACATGAAATACTTACATGACACCCCATTAAACTTTCATGATTCCTTAATACTTTTTGGTAGGGTAAATAGTGTCTAATTTTGAACATGGATGCTTGTTTCTACAACCTTTAAGGCCAACCATTGCTATTTCAAAGATTTGGGGATTGAAAATATAAATTGGGGAATCAAAGAAAATGAGAAATTGACGTGTAGATTTGCTTTTCGTCTTTCAAAACATGTTGATATGATTTTGAATATGGTCTTTAAGGAGTTTTTGCAGAGCAATGAATTACTTTGGCTTTGTTGTTCAAATCTTTGTGTGTGTGTGTGTGTATAATTAAATATTTTTTCAATAATCTTATAATTTTATGCCCGCCTATAGTTGTAATAGACATGTGATTATGACTTGTCTAGAGAGATAGAAGAGGAAGTGATGAAGAGGGTAAAGAGGGTAAAGAGATGATGATAGTGAAAACCCATAGGATGATATTTGGTGAATGAAGGTAATGTGGAGGTGAACAGAGGATGCAGGGGTGTTGAGTAAGATTGATAACTTGCAAAGGGGTTCAAGGTCATATGATATTAGTTTTAATATTAAATATTCAAAATATATATTTCTTCTAATTAGATTGTGTCAATACCCTTGAAATATTGGCATAAATCCTAAAAAAACAATTGTTAAGATTTTAAAATATATAATAGATAGCCTACACCCTTCGAATAATGGAAAAATATTAACATTTATAATCATAAGACTATTTAATCTCTAGTGTTGCACCTATATAAGTAAAAGGGTCTTTAGATTCAAAAGAACAAATATTCAACCAAGAAAATAATACATAAATTCCCTCCTTTACCTATGTTAAGCATAAATTCTTACCTTTTAGTCTATAACTAAATATATGGATATCTTGCTTATGCGTAATTTTTCAGAACATAAATAAATTAACATAGAGAGTTAGATATTAAAATTCCATAAAAAAAACTTTAATCTCAACCTTTAGTCCTAGCATAACGGGTATTTATTAAAATTCCATAAAACTCCAATTAAAGGATTTTTCAATTCAAAACAACAAATATTCAACCAAAAAAATAATTTAGGCATAAATTCTTACACTCTAGTCCATAAATAAGTGTGGTTCTTACTCTTCCATCCATAAATAAAAGTATGGATATCATTTGTTTATACATAACATTCAACCGATAAATAAAGTAACTTAGGGGGTTAGTGTAACACACCCCATAAGGTTTAGCTTGATATCATTGGATTTAAGTGCACCAGTATTCTAAGGTGTGTTTCCTATGATTTTTTTTGTTTTTCTTTTATCACTGGACCAAGTTTATAATTATGAGCTTCTCCTCATGGTTAGTAAATTGAGCGGAGTGTTCACAATATCCAGCCAAAGGAATCAATTATAATTGACTTTTGGAATATAGACCACAACGAACAGTTTAAATATTTCTATGAGATCAACAACATGATTCCCCATCGGTTGAAACTAATTGTTCATCTTTGCTATTATTTCCGCACATAGTGCTACTATAAAATCTCTAACTCCAAAGTTAAGTATGCAATTTAATTCAATCATCTCAATTAGTACATAATATAACTTTGATTATCCGAGTAGAAGTCATGCAATGATTGTGGCAACAGATCTAACAAGTGTCATTCATACCGCATTGACAACAATTAATTTATAACAACAAATTTTAGGGATCTATAGAACTTTTGCAATATCAGGGATCTATAGAACTTTTGCATATCATTATGGGGAAAAGTTGATGAATGCCTCTTAAAGTGTTTTAATGGAATATAGTTTTTGTGAGGACCACAGGAATTGTGAAACTTTATTGTAACTATTCATTGTGTAACTACATTATCCATTTCTTGAGGACCAAATCTCATCACCAGAAAAAGATAATCATCAACTACCATTTGCCATGCCTGCAAGAACATGTTCACAACAAAACTCGGTACAAAAAGAGAAACCCCATAGTACAAGATTCATCATTAAGGTAAAATAAAAGTCATTTTAGTTTTTCACTTTATGTAAAGAACTTCATTATATTAAATTACATAGACAAAAATACAACAATAAGAAATTCTTAAACCAGGACAGTGGAAAACAATGAATCTGTTCCCCAAATAATACACTAACACAAGCAAGGAGATCATAGAAAAGCTAAGAAAGCTCTGATATCTCCAATGGAAGAAGTGAAGATTAGACAAAAGCTACCAAAGTCCAAGCATCTCCCAACCTATGATGCCTCCTCACCTATTGTGATGCCTGAATTAATATGTCATATGTCATGCTTGAAATGCATAAATAATTGCAAGTAAGAATTGTATCTTGAAAACACAACGAGAACAATATACATTGGAAGTTTCTCAAAACAACCAAACATTATCAACTCTCAACTATGCACTTCAACATATTATACACTATGCTTGTTTGTCCAATGCACAGACATATAAAGGGCAATGGACATATAAACATCTTGTTTTGTTAAATGGAGGCCAAGTAAGATGCCTCACTAAGCATGAGCTTACTACACCCAAGCATGTTGGGTAATATTTCTTCTTTTGATTTGGTTTTGTTTTTGACAAAGGTTCCAAACCTACAAACCATGCAATATATGAAAGCCTATTGAATAACAAGAAGTGCGCAAATTTCTCAAGGACCCTGGAGGTGGATACATGGACAAGCTCATCTAATAATGGATCTCCTGGTGCATTAGGTGGCCTTCAAGCATTCATGAGTTTAACTCCTATCTTCAAGAGAGAAACCCACTAACCTTGTAAATGAAATGCAAATCCCCTTTTCCATGCAATTTTTCACTTTTTAAACGATTGCAAGCAGGGTCTAAATCAAGGCTTATGGTTGAATTTTGAGGGATAACTACAATCATTACTACTTTTGATAATTTAAAATAGGGTTTGCAAGGCTTCTCTTTCCTCAAGGAACTTGCATCCGAACTTATACCAACCCAGAACTATGCTAGTCACCCAAACGAACTACAAACTTGTATGCAACTAGGGTTGATGACACAAAGCATTAGAAGCATTTGCGAACTATTGTATGAATTGTATACAGTTTTGACCATCATTTCATTGTAATAGTTTTGTTATATGAATTTAATACGAGGTTTTCTCACCCAAATACAAAATCGTTAAGATGACCAGTGCCAAAACATAGGGGAAGACTATTGGATTTAACCAAGGAATAACAACGTTTTTAGTAAAACAAACCTTGTGGGAAGGGAAAGAAAAATGTTGTCAAAGGGCATGAGTATAGGCTTAAACAATATCGATTGTTCATAATCTCATATCTGGTCCTCTCTACTTCAACTATTTGCCAAAATCAAAGAAAAACACATTATAATTATTTATGAAATACGACTAGACTTGAAGATGTTCTAGGCTATAAAAAGCTATTAACACAACCGTGTACTAAATACATCCAGAAACAAAATGTCTACTATGAGGGTATGAACCATAGTCAATAGAACTGTGTGATTGTTCCCATTCATTGACTTATGAATTCGCTTATCAATGGGGGTACTAAGGCACCTGAGTGATAGATAATTGTTGAACTCACCTATATTATAGTTTTAGTGGCAGAACATGTACCAAAATAATATATTAGTTGGAGCAGTTGATAAAGAAAGAAAGAAATGAAAAAATGAATGGAAACCAACAATAAATTACAAAGTAAAACACAATGTTTACGTGGTAAAACCTTGACAGGGTGACAAGGAAACATCCACGGGGCAGGGGATTGGATTTTCTATTAAACCAACAATTATTCTCCTTACTACAATAGCTCGGGAATTCATCATTTTATAGGAGGCTCTTCCGTTACATAACAATTTTCGTTATAAAACCAACTTGGCAGTAAATACTATTTTACTCATATTTACAATTAGTTGTCAAATTCCAACAAACTCCACCTTGAAATTTTTTTTCCTAATCTCTTGCCCATGCCCATTCATCATCTCTTCTACAAGCCAAGAGAAGCTAAACACCATCACAACTTCTCTACTGTCACTGGATTCGTGAATATGTCTGCACAATTCTCCCGTGTATGGACCTTCTTGAGAGCTACTTTTCTGCCATCGATCACATGTCTCAGAAAATGATACCTTACATCAATGTGCTTGGTCTTGCTGTCATAAGTTGGATTTGTAGACAAGTGAATAGCACTCTGACTATCAGAGAGAACATTCGCTTTCTCCTGCGTCCTTCCAATCTCATCAAGTAGACCCTTTAACCAGATTGCTTCTTTACTGGCATCTGAAGCAGCTATATATTCTGCTTCAGTAGTGGACAACACAACTCTTTCTTGAAGCTTTGACATCACCCTAATTGCTCCACCTAAAAGAGTAAAGAAATAACCTATAGTAGAACTCCTTTTGTCCAAATCACCTGCATAATCGACATCTACATATCTGCAGACTGATCCTTCACTACCATTAAAGATGATGCAATGGTCACTTGTGCCTCTTAGATATCGAAGCACCCATTTCACTGCTCGCCAATGTTCTTCACCTGGATTTTCCATGAACCTGCTGACAACTCCAACTGCATGTCAAATGTCAGGTATTGTAGATACCATCGCATACATTAAGTTGCCTACAACATTTGCATATGGTACATGAGACATATAGTGCTTTTCTTCATCCATTCTAAGACTCAAAACTGAAGAAATCTTAAATGAGAAGCTAATGGAACATTAACAGGTTTCACATTGTTCATACATAACTTTTCAAGTACTCTCTAAACATACTTTTGCTGTACCATTGCCTAGGAGACTGCCTCAGGCCATATGATGATTTCCTAAGGTTGCAAACTAATCTTCTGCTGCAACCTTGTACAAAATCTTTTGGTTGTTCCATATATAACTCTTCATCCAAATCACCATGTAGAAGAGTTGTTTTAACATCTAACTATTCTAACTCAAGGTTAAGTAATGATGTTATTGCCAACACAATACGAATAGAAACAAGTTTTACAACTAGTGAAAAAATCTTATGAAAGTCGATACCTTCAACCTGAGAATACCCTTTTTATACCAGTCTCGCCTTATACCTTTTGATACTTCCATCAACTTTTCGTTTCAGTTTGAAGACCCATTTGCATCCAACAACACTTCTCCCTTCAGAAAGATCTACAAGATCCCAGTTATTATTCTTGTCTAAGGAATCCATTTCTTCTTCCATATCTGTTTTCCATTTTTCGCTATCCATATCATCTACTGCTTCTTGATAACAAGAAGGTGCCCCATCTCCAATAATAAAAGCAAAAGATGAAGCAAAATCTTCATACCTTTTGGGAGTTTTTCTTTCCCTTGTAGACCTTCTTAGAGTGACTAGTTGTTGAACTAGTTCAAAACATTCAACAACTTCCTTTGTATCTTCATCACCTTTTCCTCTAGAAGTCTCTCCTTCCTTTCAACTTTCAGAGAAAGGTCTAGACTCCAACTGAATTTGTTGATTTGGTGATGCCTGTTCGTGTTCAATTATTTCAACATTTGATCTTCAAAGAGAAGATTTATCAAATTTTACATCTCTGCTAATGACTATCTTCCGTGACGTAGGATCCCATAGCCTGTATCCTTTCACTGCATAGTCATAACCAACAAAGACATAAAATTTCGATTTTGGATCTAATTGTGAACGCTAATTTTTAGGAATAAGAGCATAAGCATCACAACCAAATATCCTTAAATGTGAATAATCACAAGACTAACCTGACCAAACTTCTTCATGAATTTTATAGTTAATTGCTACTGAAGGTGATCTATTAAATAAGTAACAAGCATTGGATATTGCTTCTACCCACAACTCCTTTTGTAGGTTAGCAATTTTGATCATGCTTCTGGCTCTTTCCATAAGAGTATGATTCATACATTCAACAATACCATTTCGCTGAGGAGTATAAACAACAATTTTGTGTCTAACAATTCCTTTATCCTTACAATATTGTTCAAATTATAGAGAAGTAAATTCACCATCATTGCCAGTTCTTAAACATTTAATTGATTTGCCTGTTCTTTTTTCTACCATTGCTTTAAATTGTTTAAAAACATTAAATACATCAGCTTTCTTTTTCAGCATAAAGACCCAAACTTTATGGGAGAAATCATCAATAAATGTTAAAAATATAGAGCACCTCCATATGATATAACAGGAGATGATCCCCATAGATCAAAATAAATATAGTCTAAAATTTATTTACAATTATGACTTCCAGTTTTAAATCTTTTTTTACATTATTTTCCATACACATAATGTTTACAGAAATCCAACTTTGAGGATTTCAAATCAGGAAGTGATTTATGTTTCATCAATACCTAAAGACCTTTCTCGCTCACGTGACCCAATTGTTGATGCCATAGGCGAGTACCTTCTTCTTCTTTCTCTGACACAATCGATGCTTCAGTGACCTGAGTACTTCCTTTGAGTCTGTAAATATTTCCAACCTTTTCTGATTTCATAACAACTAGGGCACCTTTAGAGACTTTCAACACTCCATTCTGACCTGTGAACTTATAACCATCCAAATCCAACACTCCCAAAGAAATCAAAGTTTTCTTCAATTCAGGTACATGTCTAACACTAGTTAATGTTCTAACTGTGTTACGATACATTTCAATCCTGATATTTCCCATCCCAATAGTCTGACATGATACGTTATTACCCATAAACACAGAACTACCATTTACATCTTCATATGAAGTAAACCAATTTCTGTGTGGACACATGTGATGAGAAGCACCAGAGTCTAATAGCTAACTTCCAAAATCCTGAGAGACATTACATACAGGTGAAGTTTCATCTATCATACATAATTCTTCAGCAGATAAAACTTCATCTATGATGCCTAAATCAATTTGATTTGCTTCCTTCTTCGAGTTATCAGACTCTTTTCGTTTCCAACAATCCTTCTTAAGGTGTCCAATTTTATTGTAGTGCCACTTATTTCCCTTTGTTTTTGATCTAGAAGACCCCCTTGTTTTTTCTGCTCTTTCCTTTGACCGTCCTCTGGATTCGTACTTCTTCAGACAAGAGAGTTCCCACAACTGATTCAAATTTCAAAGAATCAGTAGTGCTCAAACTGATTGAAGCTATGAAGTGGTCCCACGACTCGGGAAGAGAATAAAACAAGGTGATAGTTTTGTCTTCTTCCTGAATTTTAACTTCCATATATGATAATTGGCATATAAGTGTAATAGAAATATTTAAATGTTCTGCAACTTTTGTACCCTCCTTCATCTGTAGACTGTACAATTGTTTTTCCAAACAAATTCTATTGGTTAACGATTTTGTCATATATAGTTTTTCCAGTTTTTCCCATAAACCTGTCGTTGTACTCTCTTCAACAAAGTTGAAGAGAACTTCATTCGCAAGGCATAACCTGATGGTACTAAGAGCTCGAGCATCCAAGTCCTCCCAGTCCAAATTTGTCATGCTAGGAGGTTTCTTATTTGCCCCATATAATGCTTTGTGCAACCCTTGTTGCACCAGCAAATCCCTAACTTTCAGTTTCCATAGAGCAAAGTAGTTTTTTTCGGTGAATTTCTCCACCTCCAACTTTGCATTCATCATCTGGGCCATTTCTTCCCTCCTAGGGTTTCAGTCTTTCAACTAGGGTTTCTCAGAATTTATCTTCCTTTGATTTCTTAAAAAAAATGATTATGTTCCTCTTTAATAAATTTCCAAAACTTCCAAAAAACTTCAAACCCTACTTAACTTTTCTTGTATCCTTTTTAGTTCAGAATTTCAGAGGAAAAAAAATTCTTTCATCCTTTTTTTTAATAAACCCTACTCATCTTCGGTTCAAATTTTATCTTTTAATAAACCCTACTCATCTTGTTCAATTTTTTTTTTTTTAATAAACCCTACTCATCTTCTGTTCAGAAATTTCCCTACTCCAATTTTAAAAAAATATCTTTGTTTTTGCTAAAAAATAAATTACCAAGATTTCTTTTTAAACAGCAGCTCTGCTTCAAACAGGGGGCTTTCTTCTTCTCTATATTATTTTCTACTTTGACAGGGCTCTCTGAATTCTGATGCTACATGGAGATTTTCTTAAAAAAAAAATTACAAACTTCAAACAATGGCTCTTTCCAGCAGCTCGATCAACTGGCAGCCCTCTTTCTCAATAGCGGCAACACTCAACCGGTAGCCCTCTTCCTCAATAGCGGCAACACTCAACCGGCAGCCCTCTTCCTCAACAGTGACGATACTCGGACTAGGAAATCCGCAGAAGCAAAAAAAAAAAAAAAAAACTCTTCTCGGACCCTCCTTGACAGCGACCAGGAAATCCACAGCAACAAAAAAAACCCCTCGGTTCCAGCACTATTAGCATGGGGTTCCAACACTTAAGAGTTTTCTTCCAGACCCTCAGCAAAAAAAATACACAACATGATTTTTTCAGAACTCAGCATGGGGTTCCAGCACTGTCAGCGTGGGGTTCCAGCGCTATCAGCGTGGCGTTCCAGCACTGGACAACTCCTTAATGCATGCATGCCTCTTCAACCATTCCTATGATACCAATTGTTAGTTGGAGCGGTTGATAAAGAAAGAAAGAAATGAGAAACTGAATGAAAACCAACAAGAAATTACATAAGTAAAACACAATGTTTACGTGGTAAAACCTTGACAGGGTGTCAATGAAACAAGTTGATAAAGAAAGAAAAATGAAAAACTGAATGGAAACCAACAATAAATTACATAAGTAAAACACAATGTTTACGTGGTAGAACCTTGACAAGGTGTCAAGGAAACATCCACAGGGCAAGGGAATTGATTTTCTATTAAACCAGTAATGATTCTCCTTATTACAATAGTTCAGGCATTCATCATTTTATAGGAGGCTCTTCCGTTACATAACAGTTTTCGTTATAAAACCAACATGGCAGTAAATATTATTTCACTCATATTTACAATTAGTTGTCAAATTCCAACATAATCATGTGTTGAGCTTGACCCTATCTAACACAGTTAAGTTATATATTAATAACTAAGAAATCACCCTTCTACAGGACAATATGAAGTTGAGGTTGGAACTAGTCTCCAACCTACATACTTCATCACATCCCACAAAAAAAATCATGTACTTATGTCCACTAACGTATATACATACAAGATATTTTAAACCACACACAATGCTATGTGACCAACATATTTTGTGAACCAGTATCGTAGTTTCAGACATGTATAGGCAAGGATAACATACCACACACATCTATAATTTCAGTGACCACAGATTGTTTATGCATTATAAATTTAATGTGACAAGATTCTATGAGAAATTTACTATACATATTATTCTTCTGAAATAGTAATGGGAAATGGAATTAGGGACAGTGTTCACCTTCCAACGATTGACTTCCAACAATGTAGCCCCTTTTGTAGTTGTCACCCTTGAGATTGTCACCCACGAGCTTGACTTCAGGGTCTAAGAAGATTGTTCCAAGATCAAACTTCCAGATGTGTTAAGGATTCCAGAGGTTTAATCTACCTCCACCCTTCACCCAATGAGAATTGAGTTAGAAACTAATCCAAGGACTCCATAGGTATGCAAACTCCACCCACTAACCAATTTATTGCCAAAGTAACTCGACCCAATGAAGGGGATCCAAAGTCTACTGCTAGATTGATTAAAATGAAGAAAGGTTGGGCTCTATCTACCTACCTTCCAGGAATCGAAGGTGCTAACTCCACCTAGATGTCTACGAAGTCCAAAGAACAATATCTCCCAACCTATAGTTCCAAGAATATAGAGGTTTGCATCCTCACCCGGAGGAGAGCTCTACCATTCTCTATTGTTCATCTATCATTTACCTTATCTCTTATGAATGGAGTTGCACTGAAGGATTTACCCTATCTCTTAGGAATGCAGCTACACTGAAGGATTTACCCTATCTCTTATGAATGCATCTATGTTGAAGGATTTCCTTTTTCTCTATTATGTAGATGAACACTCCCACTAATATCCATGATCTGTATTCACTCCCCTCCCCAATACCAGTTGATTCAAACATATATTCTACTAGGCTTATAGTGCACTCCCAGTGGACAACCTCCAACTGTTGTCTTTTCTCCGCTCTGCATCTAACAATTCAACTCCAATTATCTGTCCCTTCGTATCCTCACTTCTACGCAACTCATCTCCCTCCTCCAATTTCTCTCGTCCACTGGTAATTAATGTCCAGTCTAGCAAGGCCTTCTAAACCAACCAACATTGTCCCACGTGGGCTTGTCACAGGTTGGCTGAGCCAATCAACCTAATGCTAGGACAACATTTACAATGTTCTCACAAGTACCGAATAAGGTTTAAAACATTATACATATATATTACTTCAAAATATTTACACTATTTATGACAATGCAAAATGACAATGAAAGATTCACAATATCTAGAAAGTGTAAGATGGCAAGGGAAATATTTACAAATTCCACACAAGTGTGAAATGACCAAGGTTATGGGTTATTACAATCAAATAAAAACTTTTATTTCACCCATTGATCTCACCCTTTCTGTCCATTAATAAATATAACATGGGATAGGTATTAAAATTTCATAAAAGCACTATTCTTTTAAGTTCCATGCCAAACATAATTCGATTATTTAATAATATGAAAATTATTAATATAATATTAACATTTAAGGATTAATCTTTTTTAGATTCCATGCCAAACAGAACAAGGTTATTAATAATATGAGAATTATTAGTATAATATTAACATCTTATTTTTTTTAAGGATTAAAAAAATACGAAACATCAAAAATATTTTTTCAGTCTAAAGTAATTTTAAAATATCTCTTGACAGATATCTAAACTAGTTTAATTTCCCCTATATTCTATATGAATATAGGTACCAAAAATTATCTTTATTTTGATTATTATTTTATTTTTATAAAATT
>APFE031176040.1:49895-66156 GCA_000404065.3 Pinus taeda
TCAGGTTGGAACTAGTCTCCAACCTACATACTTCATCACATCCCACAACAAAAATCATGTACTTATGTCCACTAATGTATATACATACAAGATATTTTAAACCCGCACACAATGCTATGTGACCAGCATATTTTATGAACCAGTATCGTAGTTTCAGACAAGTATGGGCAAGGATAACATACCACACGCATCTATTATTTCAATGACCACAGATTGTTTATGCATTATAAATTTAGAGTGACAAGATTCTATGATAAATTTACTATACATATTATTCTACTGAAATACTAATGGGAAATGGAATTTGGGATAGTGCTCACCTTCCAACCATTGACTTCCAACAATCTAGCCCCTCGTGTAGTTGTCAGCCCTGAACTTGACTTCAGAGCCTGAGAAGATTGTTCCAATATCAAACTTCCAGATGTGTTAAGGATTCCAAAGGTTTAGCCTACCTGCACCCTTCACCCAAAGAGAATTGAGTTACAAGCTAATCCAGGGACTCCAGAGGTATGGAACCTCCACCCACTAACCAATTTATTGCCAAATTAACTCCACCCAATGAAAGGGATCCAAAGTCTACTACCAGATTAATTAAAATGAAGAAAAGTTGGGCTCTATCTACCGTCCAGGAATCAAAGGTGCTAACTCCACCTAGCTGTCTAGGGAGTCCAAAGAACACTATCTCCCACCCTATAGTCAGAATAATATAGAGGTTTGCATCCTCACCCGAGGAGAGTTCTACCATTCTCTGTGTTCATCTATCATTTACCCTATCTCTTATGAATGCATCTACGCTGATGGAATTCCTTTTATCTATTATGTATATGAACACTCCTACTAGTATCCATGCTCTATATTCACTCCCCTCCCCATTACCAGTTGATTCAAACATATATTCTACTAGGCTTATAGTACACACCCAGTGGAAAACCTCCAACTGTTGTCTTTTCTCTACTCTACATTTGACCTTTCAACTCTAGTTATCTATCCCTTTATATCCTCACTTCTACTTAACTCATCTCCCTCCTCCAATGTCTCTTGTCTGGTGGTAATTAATGTCTAATTTGGTCAGGCCTTCTAGACTAACCAACATTGTCCTACCTAGCCTTGTCACAGGTTGGCTAAGCCAATCAACCTAATGCCAGGACAACATTTACAATGTTCTAACAAGTACCGGACAAGGTTTAAAACAATATACATATATATTACTTCGAAATGTTTACACTATTTATGATAGTGCAAAATGACCATGAAATATTCACAATATCTAGAAAGTGTAAGATGGCAAGGGAAATATTTACAATTTCCACACAAGTGTGAAACGACTAGGGTTATTGCAATCAGATATTAAAATTCCATAAAAAAATTGATTTCACCCGATTTCACCCCTTGATCTCACATTTTCCGTCCATTAATAAAAATAGCATGGGATAGGTATTAAAATTTCATAAAAACACTATTAGTTTAGGTTCATGCCAAACCGAATTCGATTATTTAGTATAATATTAACATTTAAGGATTAATTTTTTTTAGATTCCATGCCAAAAGAACTGGATATTTAATAATACGAGAATAATTAGTATAGTATTAACATCTTATTTTTTTAAGGATTAAAAAAAAATCTTTTTTTTAATCACTCCAAATTTTATCGATTTTAGATCTATCTTAATTTTGAATTTACCAAACATCAAAAAGATCTTTTCAGGCTAAGAATTTTAAAATATCCTTCTTGACAATATGTAGATCTAAGCTAGTTTAATTTTCCCTTTAAATAAACTATATTCCATATGAATATTGGTACCAAAAATTATCTTTATTTTGATTGTTATTTTATTTTTATAGGATTAGTTTTTATATTTACTTTCATATTTATTTTATTTTGATAAAGTTAAAATATTTACATAATATTAATATTTTTCTTTAATTTCATTTTTTTTTAAATATGTAATTTGACTTAATTGAAATGTTCAACACTATGTGAAATCAAGCTCCTCACAAAAAAAAATTACAAACTATTTATGGAGCCTTTCTAAAACATTATGTTGCAACATCTTTACTACACTAGACTATAATAACATCTTCTCAACACAACTAAAATGACATTACAACTCTTAAATCAAGGGCCTCCCAAAATACAAATTACACACTCTTTATGAAGCCCTTCTCAAACATTATGTTGCAACATCTCTACCACACAATTGAAAAACACCTCTAAACACAATTAATACATAGAAAATTACATTATTATTTCGTAAAAATAAATAATGTGGAAATTTCCGCATAAATGAGTATTGTCATTTTGTTTAAAACCCATGAGCAAGCAGACTTAGGTTCTGGAAGTGAACAAAATCTGGGAGCTGAAAACGTGGATTCCCTTTCCCTATCACTCCAAATTTTACAAGATTCCTAGGTGCACTTTTCAGTAGAATTAAAAAAAATACATACAATTTAAATTGTCATTATACTGATTAACCACTAGCAAGCAAAAAGGAAAACTTATATTGTTTATTGCAAGATCATGGAACAGGTGTGTTATAGCTCGAGGGAGGAAACCCTAAATCATTTTATATACGAGTGTTACAGCTTGAGACAACAAGTCCTTAATTTAGATTTACTAAAGCATCCAAAAAATCAAATGATCTATGGGATTGAAAGGATTGGATTGGTGCAGTTTTATAGCTAAGGGTCATTACTTAAACATTACAAAGTTGCGCATTAGAAGGAGCTAGTTGACCTAAATTACTTTAAATACTTAGCCAAGTTAAGTTGGTTATGGCCAAAAAAATGACCATCATCAACTGTGGCATCACCATCTTTGATATTGACCTCTGATGTCCTACAGAACTTATTGTTTTCACACAAGTAAAATTTTCTTATTGAATTAATCATTAGGTTCTTTGACGTAAAGAAGCCAATTATCAAAATTGTTATTGTTCGTATGTAGCTGTGAATTTATTTCTCACCATACATTTTTATTAATGTAATAAGAATCATACTTAATTCTTGGATATTTCTTAAGTGGTACATGCCTTTTTTACAGGTTTAGTTTAGATCATGTAGCCGGTCAACTACTCTATTTTATACTATTTTAAAGAAAAAACATATATATAATCACATTTCTTTGAAACCCATAATTGTATATTGCTATTAGAGATTCAAAACATAGTATTATAAACCATGATAATATATTGTTGTTAAAAAGTTAAATATTACATTAGAAACCATGATATCATTATATAACACCTATATGTTGAAGGAGAGAACATGAACATATAACTGGGACTAAAAAACCACTCATGAGAGTTTTAATTGCAAACCTCTTGGATGATGATTTCAACCCAAAAATACCATCTAACCCACATTTCAATCCATTGTCCTGCACAATTTATGCCTCGAGCTGCAGATTGTGGAGTTATCATAAAATATCACCAAATACCATTAGACGGACTAATACTCTAAAGTTACCAAATGCTACAAATTACACACTTAAAAATTGAAAACTTACTAAAGGACTGATCCAGACGTCTTATGCCCCTGCTTATCCTCTTGTTCTAGTTTCACATGAATGGATCATATGATATTGCACCTCCAATAAACAGAGAACTTGAAAATGTAACTACAACTAAAAACCACTCAACAACGAATAACAACAAACCTCTTGGATGATTTCAACCAAAAAATGCCTTCTAACCCACCTTTCAATTCACTGTCCTACACAATTTATGCCTAGGGCTGCAAATTGAGGGGTGATCATAAAAAATCACCGCAATATCAATAGACGGACTAATCCTATGAAGTTATCTAACACTACAAAGTAAATACTCAAAAAGAATTTTAGATCTATAGACCTGCGATACTTTGTCAGATGCCTGTTTGATGCTAAAATTTCAAGAGAATATTCTGCTTTCTATGATCAACTTGCAAATGTAGAGGAATGTATTTACCCTATAGCCCAAGGAAAATAACACAACAAATATTCAACAGGAAACCCCCTATGTACATCCTGTAACAGATTCCTAATCAAGTCTCCTTGAAGAAGTTGTTAGGAATCAATCCACTTCCTATGATTGAATTCCACATTTAGATGAATTGTCGTGCAACCCAAGGATCAATCATCTCTCAAATCACGCATGCCAAGTGCCAATATTTCCAATGCTAGATACTCACAACTAAATAAAAATAACACTAACAAACACTTGACCACAACCCCTTTATACTGATTATGCAGCCACAAAGCCCTAATTCTCCTGCCACTAAATATGTAAAAATATAAACAAGAACAATAGCAAGGAAGCGGATGAAATTATTTAGATAATACTTCCAATTATAATATCTAATGTTGTGGACACCCTTGTGGCGTCTAACATCCTATCTCCAAATATAGTCAACCAAATAGACCAACACAAGCATATCCCCTTCAAGGGACCAAAAAACATAAGATCACACGGTCATGTTATCAACGCTTCTTTACAAAGAAAGTGCATATAGTTATAAAGCGTACACAACCCACTACCCAAAATTAAGCTAATTACTTTTACAGTGAAGTGTCTTGATCTATTTTGATCCTCTAATCCCAACAGAGAAACTCACATTTAACCTAATTACTTAGAGAGTGAAACTTTACAAAAATTATTGAAAGAATGCCCTAGATCTCTGCACATGTAGTACATTGAAACATGTCACTTGACATCTCCATCGACCTATGGAAAACCCCTCCCCAATCCATAATCCCATCCCCAGTTCACATCTCAACATGAGTTGATGTAATATATTACGGTGTTAAAATATGTAAGAGTAGGAAGAAGAAAAGTACAAAAATTAAGGATAGAGAGCGCTAGTAGAGAAAAATGCGATGATAGGAACAATAAAAATTACTGAAATTAAGGACACAGATCACCACTGATGAACCACCGTAGGCCTCTGTACCTTGTGATGAAAGAAACAGAGCATCACCAATGAAAAACTATATCTTGGGAGGAAAGATAACAACGAGTAATGCCTGGATACAACCATAAGCAAAGAGGCGGAAGACAACTAAAAACTTTGTCCTCCCGTCCTTGCATGAGTACATTCATAGCATACTAGGAACCATCAAAAAGAGTGGTTGAATGTGATTTCACAAGAATTGGAACTCATCAATTTATAGGCAGAGGGGGTTAAATGGACGATCAAGATAAAATGGTGGAAGAAAATGGACGACGGTGATCAAAATGCCAGCTGGAAAAGAAAAAGAAGGAATGGCGTGCCTTAGATTCTTATCCTTTTCTACCACCCACTTATTATTCCCTGTCGTAGCAAGGAATAACATACTCAAAATGAATTGATGTTGACATTAAATTTAAATTTACCAAAAATTAAACTATGTTATCTAATGTTTACATTAGAAACTAATTTAATTTATTTTTAAAATAATTTACACTTTTCTTTTTCTGCATTTTGATTGGTTAAATCAATTTGGGTCTTATTGTGTAATGATGTTGGTGTATCAGCAATTTTCACTTCAATCTTTAATTGACTTACTATTAAACAACCCTTTACACAACAAAGTATTATATTTAATATTTTAGTTTGATTTTTTCAAATTGTAATTGGTTAATTTAGATTGGCTCTTATTGAGCAATGATGCATATGTACGACGGAACCTGTAAAAAATGATACGTCAATTTAATATAGGTGTTGAACGACCTTATACGTGATGGATCCTCCAGCATGGACTGTAACGTCCTGAGGTTCCTACCCGATGTGCGACACAGTTGGGCGCCGAGCGACCTAGGCATGCGCACGGGCGAGCGACGAGTTGGAGCGCACGGGCAGTTGTGCAATGAGCATGACACAAGTGCGACAAACTTGCGACAAAAGACTTGCGACGAAACGAGTGACAAATGGATATGCAATGGAGTTTATACCCCATTTGAGCGTGGAGCGATATGTTTGAAGGCCGACTTGCGATGGAGGTCGAGCCGACATATCCATAGAGCGTTTGGCGTTGGAGAGGGGTGCGCACGATCTTTGGGTGGTCGGCTGGGCAAGCCCCACCCCCATTTGCGATGGGTATATATGTGATGCGTTTGGAGAGTGTCAAACATCATTCGATCATTCAACAACAACATCTTCGCACAAGTAGTGCACAGTTTCTAGTGCATAAGGGACAAGAGGAAGAGCGCATAGCTCATGCGCTAAGTCTTGGTTTAGCCGCATGGAGGTAGCTCGCACTTGGAGTTGGGTGAAGGTGTTGGGCAAGGGGTGCCCAGTGGTCGATGTAGTGCCGTTTGTGCCAAGTCTTGGCGTGGGTGTCTTGGTGGCTCGGGTGAGCGCCCGCCCATCGTGCAAGAGTGCACGAAGGTGAAACGAAGGAAGGCAACTAAGTTTTGCCTTGATTGTAAAATTGACTAAGTATGGAACTTGGACTTACCAAGTATACTTGTAAATTGTAAACTAATATATATTATATTGTTGGGCAGACTCATTGTTCAGGGAGTTGCCTCTCCCTTTATACCGTGCGATTGTGTTCTCGTTTATAATTGCTGTTGATAATGAATGTGTATGGGTGTTCATTGGTATAAAGGATAACATAATAATACTTGGTTGAGAATCACAAGCTAATTAGGAATAAGTAGATAGTCGTAGTCCATGAGCACAAGTATTGGTGAAAAGAAAGTGTTCGGTGGTGTCGCACCTCGTTGGTACAGTTGAAAGGCTACCGTAGGCTTGGGGGTGTGACATGGACGATCCCATTGGGTGACTTGAAAATATTTGGCATCCTACGTTTCCACTACTTCCAGGGGCGGCTTCCGATCAAAGCATCGTCCCATTTAAACCACTTTTAACTAAAAGTACGAATGCATTTTAAACCTCAAGGTCAATTTCCATACTGGTTTTAAATCATGTCTGGGCTTCTTAATCACTTAATATCCTCTCTTCCAAAGTGTTAATCACTTATCTACTATCCCACAGTCTTAACCACTTATCATACCTCTTTCAAAGTGTATTCGATGTGGTCTTTATAAAGATAAAGATAAATGTTGCAGTGTTTTTAAATTTACTTTTAATTTTGCACTCCTTTATTTAGATTATGCATAACCATCATGGACCGTTTAGAATGAAATATAATTTTTTTATTGCATTTTTTTCTGAGTCAATTTTGTCTTTGTTAATTTTTATTTTATTACAATTTTTTCGAGTTAATTTCACAATGAAGTCTATGTTGTCTTTATAAAGTGAGAAAAAATTCATTGAGTATTAGTTTTACTTTTGAATTTACGATCTTTATTTTTAGAAAAAATTCATTTTTCTAGTGTTAGTTTTACTTCTAAATTTACGACCTTTATTTTTAGTTTTAATGTAACGCACGGCTCCTCTATAATTTCGTACAAGTTGCTTTAAGAATTCATTGAATAAAGGACAAAGATTTGTGATCCCAATATATATGAGTCTACTAAATATAAAATATGTGCATTCACGTGGCTCCACCTCAAATGCACAAGTAGGAAAATTGTGTACCTATACTCGACACACTATATGGAAACATGGTTGTTTAAAACAATAATAATTTAAAAACAGAACCGAATTTATAATTTAAAAATAAACGTGGATGTTTAAAACAATAATAATTTAAAAACAAAACCGAATTTATAATTTAAAAACAAACGTGTATATTTAAAACAATAATAATTTAAAAACAAAACCAAATTTATAGTTTAAAAACACAACCTAATTGTGGAAAAAATGGCGTGCTCCGCTAGGGTTTTCGGGCGATACTCAGCTTCACAGGACGGCGCAGCCAGAGCAATCTTTGTTTCTTCTGCGCTTAGATACCCAAGCACCGGTCATGTTGCAGGCCTGCTCTTCATTCGAGATCTGTGCAACTCAGATGCTAAGCAGGTTTCTTCAGGCAGATGGGCAGATTTCGGAATAATAGATTTTTACCAGATCTGCTACACGCGTGAAGGTGTTTCCCAAAAACCCCGCAGGGCCATTTTCTACGGCACAAATGGAAACGACTTCTTAACAGCGGTGAAGCAAGAGCTCCCACTGCTTGAGGTTTCGTTTTCAATGTTTGTGGTTACCCTTTGTTCAGTTCCTTATCCTCAGAATCGTTTATGAGCGGGAAGTTGGGTTACATTATATGTTTTTTTCCTTCGGAACAGTCTATGTCCTTGCGTTACTCAAGGATTAGTAGTCTGGAAATAAAAACCATTCTAGGAAACCTTGTTCTCAAAACATATGCAAAATGCCAAAGCAGGGAGGATGCGTGGCAAGTGTTTGACGAAATGCCTCGCAGAGAGTTGGTCTCATGGAAGGGGCTGATCTCAAACTTTGCACATAATGGATGTTCTGGAAATGCTCTAAGAAACCGTCGTGAGACGCAGCATCCTGCCGTCGTCTGGCCTCTGCTCGGCGCAGCAGAAAATGGTGCAGCTAGCATCAGAGAGGCCCCGTCCCCTTTCAAGCCAAACCCAGTGATAAAGATCACGTGCTGCCTAGCGCAGGGAAATAAAAAACAGGCACAGGTTGGGCCCCTGGCAAGCTGTGCATGCACCAGCGTCCTCTCGTCTCAGATTTGCAAAGAAAATCAGATTCTGGAGCACTCTGCTTCTTTCCAGATCCTAATTGCGCTCCTCTCGGGCAAAACTCTGCTTTAGTGGGTGAGCTCTTCGAATCTAGTGCAGGACCTCAAGCAAAATCTGGAACTTAGGATGGGGATTCCCTCTGCTTCTCAAAGGCTCCTCTTCAAAGGTAAACAGCTTGAGGATCTCTTGCCCCTTTCATTTTACGAAATTCAAAGAAATGCTTCCATCATTCTTTCCCTTCGTTTGAGAGGGGGAGTTGTTGGACAGTCATCTTCAGCGGCAGCTTTTTCATACAAAGATGTTGTCCATGCTCAGAAACCCAAGAAATCCGCCACACCAACCCAGGTTCCAAAACCTTTTGTGGAGGACAAGCTGGAGGAAACCCCCTCCATTGAAATAATGCATCCTATGATGGATAGGCAATTCCAAATGTTTGCAGAATATGGCATTATTTGCAGGTTCAATGGGCTATGGCCACGCACAGCAGATCTCTACAAATGGATTCACTCTAACTGGACCAACAATTGCAAGGTTCTTCTCTGCTCAAAAGGTTTCTTCATTGTAGTGTTTGTTGAAAAGTGAGGATTACCAAAAAGCATTAACTGAAGGTCCCTGGTTTTGGGACTCAGCGGGTCTATTCTTAACCCCTTGGTTCCGAGATTTCGATCCCTCCACAGCTATCATTACCAAACTCCCCATCTGGGTCAGACCTCCTAATGTCCCCGCGCATTTATGCCACTTTGTTGTGTTTGAAGGAATCGGTAATTCCCTTGGCCGCTTTCTAGCCACAGACACCCCCAGAGGGGAAAAGGGCATATACACCTTTTCCAGAATCTGTGCAGAAATAGACATGAGTAAAGGACTTCTAGATCAGATCATTCTCAAATTTGGAGACCTCCACTGGACACAGACCTTGGATTACGAGAACACAGCGTTCCGCTGTAGAAATTTCCATCTCACAGGGCACCTTCATAGATCATGTCTAGCGATCCCTGCCCAAAATAAGAATGCCATTCCTAAGCTGAAATCAAACAACTGGAAACCTTTTGACCCGCCCCCCATGGATGATTTTGATTCCAGCTCAGATGAAGAGGAAGTGGATGCGGAAGGTATGGACGCTTCACTAGCACAGGATCTGCCCTCAACTGGTCCTGAGGAGTCCACTGTCCCTCCTCTCTCGTAGAAGAGATCTCTTGAGACCTCTCCATCAGATTCAGACAAGGAGATCTCTCCGTCAGCCTAGCTCAGTTTGCAGATCTTGCCTACGCAGCAGGATCATCTTGGATGGGTCAAAGTTGGTAAAAAGAAAGGAAAAAAGGGCCGACTAGAGGACTACACCCACGTTGGGTCGAATCCTTAGTTGGGCTCTTGTCTCTCTGTTCGTCTAGTCGCTTCTTGTTAAGCACTGCTCTCTTCTGGTCTTCTCCTCGAAGCCGAGGTGAATAGTCTATCCTTTCCGACTGCCCGTTTTCTTTGGGGTTCTGTAGGAGGTCCTTTGGTCAAGTTGTTGTGTTCAAGGTAGAGCTTCAGGTTTTTGTCTACCCAGGCAGACCTTTTGTAAAATATGTTTTGTTTTCTTAATACAAAAATCTGATTTACACAAAAAAAACACAACCTAATTTAAGAACATTAATCTAGAATAGGATAAGCATCAATGCTAAGAATACAAATTAAATAGTTTTAATATTTCCAACATTAAACATGTGTTCATTTTTTTATCACATCTAGTAATTGCCACTTTCCTTGACAGGTTTATGATAGGGCTTGGTTGAGATTTGGCCAAGCTATGAAAGGAAAAAGAAGATAAGTTCGATAAAATAATGATGTATTATATTTTCAGAGTTGATTTATTTAATGAGTATTTTATTTTTCATTACTTCAATAATTTTATTGAATACTTAACCAATATATATAAATTAAATATTGTTTAAGAATTGATGGTATGTTTATAAAAAAAACAAAAAAATAAATTTAACAATTTTCATTATTTCGAGTTTACACAACCAAATTATTGATTTTATATTATATTAATTAAAAATTAATTGACTACATATTTCGTAAGAATTGTTGTATTATAGGTGAGATATTAGTTTTATCTAGTCAACACAATGACAAGCTTGTCCACTCCTGCTTTACTCTGCTGAAACTTATCACGCAAACGTTCATAATGAAATCTCACAATTCAATATTCAATTTCATTGTTAATGTCGTATATTCAGTGTTAATGTAGGGAACCTCTATGAATGCAATAGTGAGTAAGTTGGACGAGAAATAATTTTTAAAATTTAATTGGGTGATATGGTTACATGATCCAACCTATCTATTTTCAAACAAAAGTAGCATAGTTATAATTCAACAGTAAGCTGCAACTTGATGAGAAAATTATTATAAAAAAAATCAAGACCTATTTTCATGGATTCTGATTTATTATTTTATATTTAGTTGTAATGTGAAGGATGATAATTCGTTAAATAATATTAGGCTAGTTAGATAATAGCATACTTCTAAAGTTAGGGAAAGGAAACTTTGTATTGATTTAGGACTTTGTCAAATGGGTTATTAAAAGATTTTAATTGATTGTGTTATTGATTCTAATTGATTTTTTTTATATTGAGTTGTAAGTGAAGGATTGTAATTTTTTAAATAAATTTCTGTTAATGAGATTTATTAATAACAAAATCTTTAGGTGAAAATTAAATGGTATAAGAGAAAATCTCTATTTTTCTAGATTTTTTTTAGGTTTAACTTTATTATTAAATTTTGATTAGGATTTTTTTTTTAATTTTATAAGATTTTAATTTATTGTCTTATTTTATTTGTTAATCATAATTTTTTTCCTTGATGTCTTTTTTGTGTTTATAATTGTATTAATAATAATAAAAATTATTAAATAATATTATTATTTATTGATAATATTATTATAATAAATTTATTTTGGAACATCTTAGTTTGACCTTTTTCCCCTTTTAATCAAAACAAAATATTATTAATGTATTTTTTATTAATAATATTTATTGAGTCAAATTAGCTATTATATTCTAATGGCTAGTTAGCTTTTCTCTACATCTATTTATTTCCATGCCTAGATCCGGTTCCTCAATTGTCCTAAATCACAGAAGTTTGAATTCAAAAAAAGATTCATTAATATTAAGTTAGTTATATAAACTATCATGCCTTTAAAATTAGAGGGAAGAAACCTTATATTGATTTAGGGCTTTGTCAAATGTCTTATTAAAAGATTATAACGGATTGTGTTATTTTTAGTTTTAATGTGAATGATGATAAATTTTTTAATATTTTTTTGTTAATGAGATTCATTAATACTAGGTTATTATATAAACTACCATGCTCCTAAATTTAAGGAAAGCAAACTTTGTATCAATTTAGGACTTTGTTTATTTGTTCTTGTCAAAAAAACTTTAACAATAAATTAATTGACATTTCACCAATATATTCTATAATGTTTAACTCTATTTTTTATAAATATATACATAGACGAAATAACTTTTTTCACTTGAATTCACCAAAATCCAGCAATATAATTTCAAGATTTTTTGTTGTTTAAAATACATTTTTGAATGCATAAATGGATTCAACACCATGAAAAACAATTGGAGCAATAGAATTATGCAGATTAAACAATGTAAACATAAGTTATATTGGTCAAAGATTGACTAATGAGTTAAACCTTAGAGTATATATATACACATTATTAAGAAAAAAAAATTGTAGTCCTCCCATTGGCTCGTATTTTGAATGTCTTATTCCTACTTCATGACAGGTGGAGCATAATGAAATAATCTTTGTTTTAACCAAAGTCTATGCCACCCCCGAGATTTGTGCAACTTCTATCACTAAGGTAGATCACCTTGGTTAATGTAATTAATTTTATTTTCATTGTGAGTAAATAGTGGCGCAAGAAGAACGAATAGTTTACCGAATTTTGATCTGAATTTCAGAAGCATTGTTGACAGTTTTTCTTTTCAATGCTGCAAATTGAAATTTTCAAAGTTTTTTCTTCTCAAACATATTTAATGGAAGAACTCATAAATAATATTGAGAAGTAACTCATGGTAAGTATATTTATTTACGTTTTTTACTTATCTCATCTTTCACACATATACTTACTTAAATTATGGTGGGTATCAAATTATGGTAAATATATGATTTAAGTGAATATGAATTATTTTCAACAAATAGTCTTATTCTTAAAAAGACTACTCTTCCACACTAATAAAATTAAATAATAAATTAAATATTTATTATTGCTATATATATATATATATATAATTCATGAAATGCTTCTCCGAAAAAAGCTTAAATATTTATTATTGCTATATATATAAATATTTCATGAAAAGCTTCTCGGAAAGGGAATCAGCCCCTAGTTGCACTCTTTAAGACATTGTGAATAGTTCAATGCCCAAAAGCTCTTTCAATTGAATAATTTGAAAATTTTGTTTTACATAAAATATTTAGTCATGAATTTATACAAGTATATACGACTGTGATCATGGTATGCTGGGAGAAACAACTTGCACGAAAAGATGGGACAACCCTAGAGAGTGAAGATGAGACAATCGTGAAGAGACAGTGGAGAGTGCTTAACAAAAGACAGACAAAACTACTTCGCAAACTCAACAGATTGCCCAAAAGTCTTAAGGGCATGGCCATGGATAAGTAAGATTGAATTGAACTGATTATGTTTTATTAAAATGACTACTGATAATTCTATTCAAGATTTGATTTAAGATCATTATGTTCTAAAATTTGTTGCAAGATAAATGACTACTGATAATTGTATTCAAGATTTGATTTAAGATCATTATGTTCTAGAATTTGTTGCAAGATCATGAGATAAGAAGAGTAGATCATGAGACAAGAAGAGTGTTATAACTTGAGGAAACCCCAAATCATTTTATTTTACAATTTATTGCAAAATCATGGGACAAGAGTGTTACAGCTTGAGGCAACTAGTTCTTAATTTTACTAAAGCGTTCAAATCAAATGATCCATGGGATTGGATTGTTGCAGTTTTATAGCTAAGGCAAGTAGTCATTGCCTAAACATTATAGAGTCGAGAATTAGAACGAGCTAGTGGACCTAAATTACTTTAAATACTTAGCTAAGTTGAGTTGGTTATGGTCACCAAGCTAATCAATTGTGGCATCACCATCTCCGATATCAGCCTCAAATGTCTTTAGTGCCTTATAATAGCAGCCAGTTAGATTTGATCCTAGGTCTTTTCAGGATAACTCTCACCACTTACCAATTATCCTAGATTTAAAAAAACAAAAAACAAAACTCTCATTGAATCTATCGTTAGTATCTTTGATGGAAACAGGTGATTTATCAAAATTGTTATTGTTATAATCCCTTGACGTTTTCTCTAGGTAGGCGTCCCAGTCTCTACCACTGCAACTGACAACATATGCTATCCGATGTTGTCTTAAAAGTGTTGTTGTCCTCTTGAATCATCTTAGCTGCTTCTTTGTTATTGTTGTGGGGATATCACCCCATTGATTCCGTCCTCTGGACACATAAGGCTCCAGATCAACCATGCCCGTTCTCTGGACGCATAAGGCTCTAGATCAACCCTGCCCATTGATAGGCAAGGTGAGGTCGTTGTAGCCACCATCTGAGTTGGGCATCTCACATAGTGATTCCTCGCATGCTTTCATTTCATGAAATCTTCAAAGTTATATATAACCTGATTGATCTTTAGACCTGCATACTATCAAATTTTTACATTCATAGGCACTGAAACAAATATCATTTTAACAAATCTCAATAGTAAAAACAATCATTTTTTTGCTACCTTATGACAATTTCTTGTTACTTCAACGTTTTTATATTTTACATGCAATCTTCAAATTTGTATATAACCTGATTGACTGTTGGGGATTTTTCTGGTAAAATCCCAAAAACAAATTAACAAACTGCACACAGAGACAATGCTCTGTTTTTCTTTCCAAGATCTTAGCACACGGAAAAACAAATTAACAAACTGCATACAGAGACAATGCTCCGTTTTTCTTTCCAGGATCTTAGCACAGGGAAGCTTGAAAAATTTCTGAGAACAAAGTATTACACACCCATAAAAAGCTTTGTATTCATTAAAAATAAAATTCCTGATACAAGATTCATCCTCTTTCACTTAGAGGGATTCACCAAAACATTTTAACAAAATTACTCTGTCTCCTTTGAAATTTTACACCACTGTGTGTAAAAATTTCTTTTGCATTCACTGCTGTTTGAAAACAAAAATTACATGGATTTACTGCGGTAAAAGAAATTCCTTACAATATTTTTACCTCGCACTGCTATGCATTTTTCATTCCATTACATAAGTCCACTTTTACATTCACACTGCTGTGTGTGTTTTTCACCTGCACATTGCTTCCCTGTTTTTCTATATTCACTACTTCGCACTGTTGTGCGTTTTCATTCCAAAATACAATTGACAAAAAAAACATTACAAAGCATTTTACTGAACAAAAACAAAAACTTACACCCGTGAATTTAAAACAATATAATTAAAAACTATATGCTATGCCCATACCTATTTTAAATTCGCCATACCTCCGTAGGAAATAAAAACATTAAAATTAAAAACTTTTACCAATACTCTACGAACGCATTTAAGTTGCCTTTATGTTCCACTGGCGGTCAACACAATTTTTTTTTTACGGCACATCATATTCATTTGCTGGCATCTTGTTTGCAATCGACAGTGGATAATGATGAACTCAATCGGACAGTTCAAAACAATGTCGGGAGACCCTTTGTTACCGAACTTTACGTCTCGATGGAAAGTTGTTTTGGTGAAAGTACAAGTGGACGCGTGGCAAAATTTTATTGCATCGGGCGCGTTTGTATGAAAACCACCTTCACAACAAAAGCGGTCTGATGAGCTTTGATGGTTTTTGCGAATGGTTTTTATAATCGTCGTTTTAATGCTGCTGCACGGCAAGTTGAAATTAATATTTCAACACTCCCCTTTAATTTCAACTGCTGGGCATTCAGTCATACCCAGACACTTCCTCAAAAATTCGAAGCTTTTCTAGTCCAACGGCTTTGTCAAAATGTCTGCAACCTGTTCCTGAGTCCTGCAATGTTCTAAGACAATTTCTCCATTGCTTACCAATTCCCTGATGTAATGAAACCTTGTGTCAATGTGTTTCGTTCTCTTATGAAACATTGAATTCTTTGATAATGCAATAGCTAAGCTATTGTCACAAAAAATCACTGTCGCTTTTCCCTGCTCCTGGCCTAAGCTTCTCAACATCCTTCTCATCCAAACTACTTGACATGTTGCTGCTGTAGCTGCCACATATTCTGTCTCTGCTGTAGACAACGTCACGATAGGCTGTTTCTTATAAGCCCATGAAATGGCTCCTGAACCCATGTGAAATACATAACCGGAAGTGCTTTTCTGATCATCTACACTTCCTACCCAATCACTATCAGTTTATCCAACTAAATTTGAACATTCTGAGGTAGTATATAAAATCCCAAGTCTTCTAGTACCTTTGACATACCTCAAAATTCTTTTTGTTGCCTGCTAATGTGCTTCCTTTGGCCTCTCCATGAATCTGGAAATTAAACTAACAACAAACATTATGTCAGGTCTAGTTGCAGTTAAATACATAAGGCTGCCAACTATGCTCTTGTACAGACTAGGATCAAAA
>APFE031176043.1:0-18698 GCA_000404065.3 Pinus taeda
CCTCTTACTACCATAGGGGAAACTCACCCGATTTTGCTTCCCATATACACAATTTTCACAGAAATCAAAATCCAGAGATCTGTTACTCATACCTTCTACCATACCTTTACCATGAAGTATTCAAAGGCCCTTCTCTCCAATATGTCCAAGCCTTTGATGCCACGACATGGTCTTCTCTCTAGATACCACTAGATTTTCTGCCCCATTTTCAGGAACCACAGAACTGTTGCACCTATCAATAATAGTGCTACCTTGCAGCCTGTATAGAGTTCCAATTCAAGCTCCTCACATCAATACTAGTGCTCCTTGAACCATTTTGCAGGTATCCTTCTCAAACACTGTTTTTACACCTGCAATATCCAACTTTCTTACAGAAATTAAAATTATGGTTAATGCAGGAATATGCAGAACACCCAGAAGTGTTCTAACCCTTCCACCTTGCAACTTCAACTTTACTTTTTTGTGACCAATGATTTTAGCCTTCCTATCATCCCCTAAGAAGACATCACCATCATCGTATTTCTCATACTCGCAGAACCACTCTCTATGGGGAGTGAAGTGAAAGGATGCACCTGAGTCAATCAACCATGCCTCATGATCTACATGTGTACTTGAAGAAGCCAAGTACCCATCCCCACCTTCATCTGAGGTGGTTTTCGCCTCTGCAGAAGGAGCATCATCAGATCCCTTTCCTTTATCAAGAGCTTTAGATTTACAGTCCCTTTTGAAGTGCCCTTCCTTTCCGCATTTCCAGCACACCACCTTTACAAGTTTTCCTGGAGATTTAGATTTCCCACTCGATAACTTATTTTTGTTTCTATTCTGGGACTGCTCTCGTACAGACAAGGCATCACCATTCTGGCTCTCCATATTTTTTGTCTCATCTCCTCCATCAGCAAGGCTGAGACTATTACATCAAACTGCAAGGCAGTTGCTTTGCTACCTATTGCAATAACCAAACTATCCCACAAATCTGGTAGAGAACACAACAAACTGATGCACTTATCTTCATCTGAAATTTTAATATCAACAGATGCTAACTGACTTACCACAATATTAAATGCGTTCAGATGCTCTGTCACTGAGTCTCCATCTTTCATCCTCAACTTATACAACTTTTTCTGTAGGAATAGTTTATTCACTAGAGACTTAGATTGGTACAAAGTCCCTAACTTGTCCCACAAAGCCTTCGCCGTAGCTTCCCTTGATACATTCAGCAATACTGAATCTGAGACACACAATTGTATTGTGCTCTTTACCTTCCGATCCAACTTCTTCCATTCTTCATCAGACACTCTCGTTGGTTTAGTACCTGGATCTATCACGATCCACTAATCTTTATCCACCAATAGATCCTCCATCTTGAGTTTCCACAACTCAAAACTTTGACCATCAAATTTCTCGATCTCTATTTTTCCATCGCTCGCCATCTTCTTTCACCACCAGAATCGATATCACAAGTCTCCCACTGAACAGGGTCTACCACAAGCCCGAGTGAAACCCCTCAGCAACAAAGGTATCCCCTTGAAGCCAAAACTGCTCTGATACCAAATGAAGGTTTTAAACCCGTACAGAAATTACCTGCATATGAATTCTAAAACAAAAAAAATAAATAATGTGAGAGCATAACACATAAAACACATATACACAGATATTTTCCCCTAGATCCCAAAACCGGGACTACCAGCTTGATTTTTCATTATGTTCCTTTCAATGTTATAATACATATTTATACATGCCAAACCATCCAATACCATGGACCGAAAACCATTGCGTCCAATACCATGTGTGAAAATCATGCACAAAACCATAGGTGGGTCCGCCCATCGTAACATAGGGTCCAAAAACAAAATTTTCTAGGGCAGACCCATAAAGTGGGGT
Organism: Pinus taeda; assembly: GCA_000404065.3. NCBI lineage: Eukaryota > Viridiplantae > Streptophyta > Pinopsida > Pinales > Pinaceae > Pinus > Pinus taeda. The sequence continues at coordinate 1,882 of APFE031176043.1, forward strand.
TACAGGTACCTATCAAACCCCTGCCACCCCCCGCCCCCCCGCCCCCCCCCCCCCCCCCCCCCCCTCTAACCCCCGATTAACTACGTGGGCTAGTCGTGGAAAGAATATAACACAACCCAACAATAGATTTAAAAATACAATGTACAAGAATCTAATGATCTAATAGGTTTATCTTAATTTTATAATACTATTCCATTGACCTCTTCATAAGAAATAGAACCATACTCCTCTTGAAGTCAATCCTAGGAAATTTTTAAATATTAGTAATGAACTTACTAATAATCAACAAACAAAATTGACCCAAGTCTTGCAAAAATAAATAAAGGCCTTTGCTTGGCACTACAATGACATGAAGGGGATCAATCCTGAAATATGTTCACACCATATTTATAGTCAAATTGATGCTTGTCTTGTCTGGTAGCCCCAGAGGTGTATGAATCCATCACTTAAGGAAGTCGTTAAGGAGGAGTTACATAAGCTTCTTGACACTAATCTAATCTACCCAATATTTAATAGTAAATGGGTTCCCCCATTAGTTTTAGTGCTTAAACCATTAGGGAAATGGCATGTATGTGTAGACTTTCAAGACCTGAAAAAAGATACCATGAAGGATTATTTTCCTCTTCCTTTCGTCGACTAGGTCCTAGATACCCTAGTGGGAAATAAGTTTTTTTGATTCTTAGATGGGTAGAGTGGATACAACCAGATCCAAATAGCACTAGAGGATTGGGAGAATATCACATTTCCTTGTACTTGGGGGACCTTCACCTACCAAGTGTTTCTTTTTGGTCTATGTAACGACCCTACCAACTTTCAATGATTTGAACTATGGATTTTCTCATACCTTATTCCTGATTGTGTGGAGATGTATATGGATGATTTTACCATTTACAGAGATTTGTTTGAGGAATCTTTGAAAAATATAAAGAAAGCATCGATTAGATGTTAGGAAGCACATATTTCCTTGAGTAATGTAGAATGTCACATTCTACTAACTAGGGGTGTAGTGCATGGCCATGTGGTTTTTGCTATAAGAATTGAGGTAGATTTGACCAAGACCAAAAACATTTCTCAACTACTTGTTCCTAAAACACATAAAGAGGTAATAAGATATTTTGGTTTTGAAGGATATTATAGATGCTTCATTGAGAATTTTAGAAAACTTTCCACACCTTTATAGAAGTTTTTGTCCAAGGATGTTTCTTTCCTTTGGGATGATCATTTTCAGTGTGCTTTCAAAACCCTAGAAGAGAATTTTTTTTTTTGAACCTATTTTGAAGGGGCCTAAGTGGTACCTCCCCTTTTATATTTTCATGAATACCTTAGACACATATTTGGGGCCTCTCCTTGGGAAGAAATAAGACCAATGTTACTATGCCATTTATTATACTATTAAGAATATAAACCCCACTAAGATAAACTATACAGTGACAAACAATGAATTCTTATCATTGGTGCATTCTATAAATAAGTTCAAGTATTACATGATGGGTTATAAAGTCTTTATTCACACTGAACATGTATCTATATGGTACTTTATGAACAAATTGGTAACCAGTGGCAGGATCATGATATGGCTTATGTTATTATAGGAATTCAATGTCACAATAGTGGATTAGCCTGGTAAAGTCAATCCAATTGCTGATTTCTTTTCCAAGTTACATAATGAAAACTATATTACTCCTGTATCATTTCCCTAACGAACAATTTTTTGCATTGTCTACCCACATACCTTTGTTTGTATACATCATGAATTATTTAGTAATAGGAAAAATACCTCAACTACTACCAGCTTATCAAAAACAAAGAATTATTAGTAGAAGTGTTGCACATTCATGGATAAATGGTGACTTATTCCACACAAGGGTGGACATTATCTTTCACATATGTGTCGAGGAGGATGAAATGCTAGAAATTTTAAAATCTTATCACAATTAGCCATGTGGAGGTCATTTTTTTGACAAATGAACATCTTACAAGCTTCCATAGTCTAGATAATATTGGCCCAAATTGTTTAATGTAACATCCACAAGATAATTCCCCTTCATTGTAAATAACTATTATACTTTGATTCTAAATATAAAAGGTTGAGATATGGGACACAAATTTCAAAGCTTGGGGAGGAGGTTTCTTGGGAAGATAGAGATGTGTTTATTAATATCAATCATGGCCTAATTGGCGTCCCTAATGGAGTTGATTGTATTATTAAATGCAAATGAAAGATGAGGACATGTTATGTACCAGTTGAACAACAATTACAAGCAAATAAGAGGAATAAAATTAATGAAAAAGTATGGACTGCATTGGTTGAAAAGAGAGAACAACCGTGACATAGATTAAGAGGATGAAACCACCGACAATTGTAACAATGACAATGGGATGAATTACAGGGAGACCAATATTTGACATAGGAGGGAGGAATCCCGCAATCATTTAAAACAACAATGGGGAGTGGAGGTTGAGGGGGGTTCTTAATGTTTTTTTGCATTACTGGAATAAGGGAATAATTTATGTAGAGAAGAGAGGACACTGCATGAAGAGAACATGAGAAACTACAAGTTGTAGTGGTGGTTGATGCAGAAATTATGTGTCTATCTGAAACCACTCTTGAAATTTACTAAATCACAAGACTCAAATCTACTCTACTAATATGCAGAATTCAATACACAATATAGAACACAAATCATAAACATGCATCAATAAGTAACACACATACACATAGATTTATCTAGGGGAAAGCAACTTCCCAAAACCCCTTCTTATAAGTATTGCATTAATCAAAGAATAGAGATGAATACATATGCTTGCTGAAGCCTTAGAACAACCTCCAAGTGTATAGTCTATCCTTCTTCCTGACTAATTGACTCTGGTCAACACTTAGCCAAATTTTAAGCCCTCCAAGACCTTATTTCCTTGAGTTGTTCCTTGAGGAATTAGGCCCCTATTAATTAGGAAATTCCTCAATTGGATTGCACAAATCCTTTAGGCTAAACCTCTGACTACATGCACCACATGTACACACTGGAATAGTCTACAAATGATGGTACAGTGCCTTGGAACCTCCACCTCAACTGGGTAACTCGAATTCTCTGCAATAAATGATTTTTTTGGGTTGATTGATTAGCTAAATGGATGATCCCTGAGTGTGACTAATGTCACACTCAACAACTTGACCTTCCGTTGGTTCCTCTAACAGTTAGAACTAGTTTAACTGAATAACTCCATTTAACTGAATTAGATTGCTACAAATTAGAAATCACTAATGCTTAAATGAAATCAAGTATTCCAACTCAAATTAGCTAAGATAACTGGGTGAAAACATCCATGTCACCTTAGTTAACTCATCTAAGTTGTCTATTGATGTAGAATTTCAAATTTTTGCAATTTAATTAAGGCAAAATCAAATTAAGAATTTTTTGTTGCATTTTTCAACACTCCCTCTCAGCAAGAAATATATTATCAATCACCCCTATCATGCATTTGTGGAATGTACTACATGAAACACCTCTCAATATTGTTGCTGCTATTGCAACATCTGCAAATAAGAAACATTAAAAGAAAATCGAATCAACTGTGTCTGCAACTGTCTACTGGGAAAATTGTGCTGAAACTAACTCTACTACTGAGCCTCTTGCTCTACTATCAACATTCCTCTGCACTCCTTAATATCTGACTGACACTGATCCTCCTTATATTGAATATTATGGGCCCATGTAGGAAGGTAATGATCCATGAGGAGAACAGCTCAATGGACCCTATCCAAATTTTTTCACTCTTGGAACTAGGGCTTCACATCACCCCACCTCACACTTGGAGGTATAGTCGCATGCATAGCAAACTCTGATCTACTCATACTGTTGTTGCTACTTCTCTGTTGCTGCTTCCACAATTCTACTACAATGATCTGAAAATGAGATCTTAAATCAATATTAAGGTATTACAGACTCATGTGTAGGAATGCCTATATTACTTAGTGCAACTGATCGAAAATATTGCAAATAATATAGACAATGAACAATTAGAAAACATAACAATTCAACACATCAACACAGTGAATAATCAAGGAGTTCACCAGACTTCGTGGCTATGTCTCTTGATCCAAATTTCAGTGTCGACCTCTATATTATGTCTTCAAGAATAGAGTTTATAGGTGTAAGCTCGATCAGAGCCATGACATAACAACAATGATATTACACAGGGTTTTGACTAGAAAACCTCGAGTTTAAAGGGTGCACAGACTCTCCCTCTTAGTGCCTTTGATCAACTGTTCATAGCTACATTTTCTCCGACTCTCTATCTTTGAGCCACTGCTCCTTTGTCTCTGTCCCTGCCATTGGGTGGTTTTTAAGCCTCTCGGAACTGTCCGTTCACCTTCCTTTTTGGGCTCTCTACCTCTCGGCCTTTGTCCCTTCATCTCCCTTTTCAGCGTTGGACATGTTATGTTAAAATAAAACGCTTAAGGCACAAAGAACTCCTTTTAGAAATGAAAGGATCAATGGGCGTGGTGAAACAGACCATTTGGTCTTCCTCTGCACAAATCCTTGATATAATGCATATTTGGTCTATATACAATATTATCGAAATACATAGAAATCCCAACAAAAAAACTGATTATCGAAACTCAAATTTTATGAAACTATGTATATAATCCTTTTGGGTTTGCTCTATTGCATGTCACATGTTTCATAGTGCCGCTTCTTTGTATTTCTACAATGTGATATCGCTATCGGTGATCGCATATCGCAAGTCCTCGAGCCCTTAGTAAGTCTTCCCTTCAACGATATTGCGATGAAATCTCCACCGTTGATCTACGATCTCCAATCTGATGGTTGACGATCATTTCGGGCAGCCCACTTGCACAGAGATTACCCATCCAAAAAAGCGGTTTTCTCTCTCCTATGGTTTGCCATGTGTTGGCCGGTGTATGGAATCAGGCGGAGCCTCTCCAATACTGCTTACCGCCTGAAGCCTGCCTGAAATACCACTTACCACGAAACTCAAACCCTTCGCTGTTTTATGTCATAACTCCTTCAGGTCCGCCTGTGTTAAGTCCTCCCTTTGGTTCCATGCGATGCGATATTATAGTTAATCTGGACCATTTATCTACGCGCTTAATCAATGGTTCACGTTGTTTCGCTTATATCGCTATTGCATTTCTCTTAAGGCTAAGGCTCGTTAACACTACTTTCTTTCTCTTGATGCAATGTCAATCTCGTCTGTTGATCCCATAGATCCAATGGCTCTGGGGCATTAAGGTTGTGCTTCTTTGCTTTCACTTTAACTTGGGTTTACCACCATTCTTTCACTGTTTCTACTTCATGCTTTGTTTTATAACTCTGTCGGGTCTTTCCTTTGTTAAAATATTTGAAGACTTAGACTTAGAGGTTTTATTCAATATGCATTTTGGATCACACCTTCCCACTGAAAAGCTTTTGGACCACCAAAAGTTGGTTTTAGACATCGATCAAGTGAGGATACAGTTCCCTCACGTGTCCAATTTCTATCCATTGTGCTTTAACTAGATTTAAACCTTTGAGTCCTACTCTCAGGTACTCAACATCCCCTTGAAGCATAGTTCTTACCTTCCTGTCCAGGACTGCGTCCTCCTGTAACTCATTGAGATACTAAGGAAACAAATCCCCAATAGAAGGCAAATGACTTTGCTCTTCAGGATCTTCAATCAATGAAGGTTCATATAATCTCAAGTTTTCTGCATTAACAAATGAACAGATCTGCATATAAGCTGGAAAATCAAGGCGAAAAGCATTTTCACCAATTTTATCAAGTATCTTGAAAGGTCCATACCTTATTGGTTTTAGCTTCTTACCTTCACCCTGCATTCTGTCTTTGCTGATGTATAGCCATAATTGATCACCAACTTGAAAACTATGCTCAACTCGATGCTTGTCATGTCTTGCCGTGTACTTGGCTTGACTTCTTTCCAGCTATTCCTGTACTGCCTGGTGAATTTCTTGGATTTGTTCAATGAACCTGGTTGCTTTGTCCACATCACTGTGTCCATCAACTACTATGTCTTTACCAAAGACAAAATCCAAGGGAGACTTTGGTATGAAACCAAAACAAGTCTCGAAAGGAGATCTCTGAGTAGAAGAGTGCTTGGCACTATTGTAAGCATGTTGCACATAGCGCAAATGCTCATCCCAAAGCTTGGGATGCTTGTTGCAATAGCCTCTGAGCAATTGGATCACTATCCTGTTGACCACTTCTGTCTGATCATTTGTTTGTGGATGAAATGTTGTGCTCTTCTTCAACTTGGTGTCTATCAACTTAACCAAAAATTCCCAAAAAATCAAGAATCTCGATCAAATACTATAGAAGTGGGTAACCCAAAATGAACTCATACATTTTGAAAGAACAACGTCGCTGTTTGTTCAGTTGTAACCTGCTTGTTACAAGGTATCAAAATACACATTTTACTGAACCTATCCACAAAACAATACAAATAATCATGACCTTTTCTAGATTTTGGCAACCCCCCAACAAAATCCACGAAAACACTTTCCCAAGGACGAGAAGGAATTAGAAGTGGATCATACAAGCCTAATTTTCTATTACTGGGCTTGCTTGTAGCACACATAGTACACCCATTGATATATGTAGAAACTGTCTCATGCATTCTTGGCCAATAACAGAACCTTTGCAATTGTGCAACTGTTTTACTTACACCAAAATGACCTAATATGAGAGAAGTATCTGCTTCTCGAATTATGTTAACTCTTTTAGTCTGTGGAATGCATAACTTTCCCAAATGATATAAGAGTTGTTCCTCTACATAATAATCCAATTCTTCTAATTGCTTGCCATGACTTAAAGTTGCATATACATCTTTAAAATCTACATCTTGAGCATATTGTTCAATGTAACTTTCATGCATTACTGAGTTATGCTTAAGTATAGTAGATGCATTTATGATTGGTCCTAACAACATATCTGCAATATTATTGTGTATGCCCTTCTTATATTTGATGACAATATGAAATTGTTGTAGAAAGCCCATCCACCTATAATGTCTTGATTGCTGCAATTTAGTTTGTGAGTGCAAATATTGAAGTGGTTGATGATCTGTATGTATGATTGTTTCGTTACCCATTAGGTAATGTTTCCACTTTTTCACACTTTGTACTAATGCATACTAACCACTGCAGAATTAAATGTCTCACAATGATAGCATATGGGTTTTATGTGTTGCATCAGCACTACTCCAATGGCATAGTCACTAGCATCTGTCTCAATCTCAAATGGATGTTGAAGATCTGGCAGTGCTAGTACTGGTGTTGTACTGGTTTTATCTTTTAAGGTGTAGAAGGCTTTCTGTTGTTTGCTTCCCCACTGAAACACCTGTTTCAATCCTGTTAAAGCATGTAATGGAGCTGCAATCAATGATTTCTCCAGTATTGTGTTGCCCCTATAACCTCTATAGTAGATTTGGGTTTAGGCTAATTTACAATGACTTCAACCTTAGAGGGATCTATCTTCAATTCACCACCCCCTATAATATAACCCAAATAATTTAAATATGTTCTACCAAATTCACATTTTGACAGTTTTACATAGAGATTTTCTCTTTTTAAAACATGTAAAGTTTGCTTTACATGCTTCACATGGTCTTCCCATGTCTTACTAAAAACAAGAATGTCATCTAAATAAACAATTACAAAATCATCAATAAATGGTGTGAGTACATCATTGATAACTCTCATAAATGTAGCAGGAGCATTAGTTAAGCCAAAAGGCGTAACCAACCATTCATACAGTCCTTGCTTTGTCTTGAAAGCAGTCTTCCATGCATCTTGTTCTACAACTCTGACCTAATGATAACCACTTCACAAGTCTAACTTAGAAAAGTAAACTGTTTCTTTCAATTGATCTAATAAATCATTAATACGAGGAAGAGGATAACGATTCTTGATCATTATTTTATTTAGTGCTCTATAATCAATGCACACTCTCCACGAACCATCTTTCTTTCTCACCAGCATGATTGGAGATCCACATGGTGATGTGATTGGTCGTATAAATCCTTTATCGAGCAACTCTTGTACCTGCTTCTTTATCTCTGCATTCTCTAAAGCTGACAACCTGTACATTCCAATGTTAGGTAATGGAGCATCTTGCTGCAAATAAATATCATGTACTATTTCTTGCTTGGGTGACAAACCTTTTGGTTCTTGAAATAGAACATCATACTCTGAAACAACTTTAACTATATCAGATTTCTGTTTAGAATCACAACCTTCAAATGCATTAGATTTTTTAGGATCCTTTGTCTTTACAACCATTAGTAAAATCTACTTACTTGAATTCACAATTCTTTTCATCTGTCCTGAATTTATGAGAGAGTAGTTCTCTTTGAGTTTATGAGCTCTTACAATATATTCTATTCCATCTTTAGTGAGTTGATACTTATTTTCAACTTGATAGAAAATAGCTTTCCTATCATACAAGTACGGACTTCCCAAAACAATACCACATATATCCAATGGAACTATATCTAACTCAACCTCATATACAAATGTTGATCCAATAGCAAACCTAAGTTTACATTGTCTCATTACTTGTAGCTTTGTTTTATCACACACCCAACTTAATGGATATGGATTCTCATGAGGTTTTGTTTGTAATCACAACTTCTTTACAATTGTTTCAGAAATCAAATTTACTTGTGATCCACTATCAAATAAGGTATCAATCTTATTGTGCCTGGAAATTACTCTAATACGAAAAATCTCATTCTTTCCCTCTCATTACTTTCATTATCAACAGATTGTGCAGAATTACTTGTGGATGCTTCAGAATCCTTACCTTTAATACCTATGGTTGTAACTATTATTTCATCGCCTGAATCTGATCCCAAGTCATGTTGAATAGTTGCAACATTCTTTTTCTTCCTTCCACCTAACTTCTTAGGTCTCTGTTTTGGAAGAAAAAACAAGCAGTGTTCCTCATCGTGTACTTATTTCTTGCAATGAATGCATGAAGGTTTATCCTTCTTTACAGTGTTTTCTTTCCTCTCCTTCCGTTTCAGTTTCTTCTTTTCCTTACTCTTGTTTATAAAATATTTAGATGATCCCCCAACCTCTGTGTTTACATTCTTACCTTTAGCTTCTAGATGTGTGGCTTGAACTAATACATCATCTAAGCTAGTGGGATTAAACATGAGAATAGTATGCTTTAAATAGCTATGAAGACCACCTATATACTTCAATAAAGTCTCAGGTATATACCTAGAGTTAAAGCTCTCTTTCTGAATTCCTGAGTAGAACTTTGTACACTCTGACCCTTCAACTGACAAAGAGTTTGCCAACTCATCATTTCCTGCTGCATGTAAGCTAAAGGATAGAATTTCTTTTTGATAGGAGAAACAAATTCATTCCAGGTAGAAATGATTTTACCATGTATTTGCAGATCAACTTGTGTCTTGCCTTCCCACCATACTAGTGTAGCTCCTCCAAGTCGAAGGCTAGCCAGCTGAATCTTCTTCCTTTCTGAATCAACGTTCTGTACCCTACAATATACATCAATTTGTCTTATCCAATTATCTAGATTTTGTGCATTGAGTTCTCCATGATAAATTGGAAAATCAAACTTCACATCTAATTTAATCAAAGAAGTTTTCTTCTTATTCTTATTAGGGCTAGTTTTACGCGAAGAAGATGATGAGGCTGATGAAGGTGATGATGGAGGAGATGGTGGAGAAGGAATTTATCCTTTTTCTTTTCCTTCTGGAGGGGCAACTAGGAAAGGTTCCTCTGCTCCTTTGTCTAATTTGGGTGTTGAAGTGCTTTCACCTTGACCCTTCTTAAATTCCAGATACATCTCTTCCACCATGGTTCGGATTGTCATAAAACTTTCTATAAACTAAGATTCTGATCCCAATGGAGCTTCTTCTACCATTCTCCTTTGAGAGTAGACTCTTCCAATCTTAGGATTAGCCTCAAAAAGTTCTCCTTCTCCTAGTCTGAGCTTTAATCTAGTTAGCATTCAAAATCTAGCACAAGCTTGTCTAACTTTAACAAAACCAAATGCTCTGATACAACTTGATCTGAAAATGAGATCTTAAATCAATATTAAGGCATTAGAGACTCATGTGTAGGAATGCCTATATTACTTAGTGCAACTGATCGAAAATATTGCGAATAATATAGACAATTAACAATTAGAAAACATAACAATTCAACACATCAACACAGTGAATAATCAAGGAGTTCACCAGACTTCCTGGCTACATCTCTTGATCTAGATTTCAGTGTCGACCTCTATATTATGTCTTCAAGAACAGAGTTTATAGGTGTGAGCTCAATCAAAGCCATGACATAACAACAATGATATTACACAGGGATTTCACTCAAAAACCTCGAGTTTAAAGGGTGCACAGACTCTCCCTCTTAGTGCCTTTGATCAACTGTTCGTAGCTACATTTTCTTCGACTCTCTGTCTTTGAGCCACTGCTCCTTTGTCTTTTTCCCTGCCATTGGGTGGTTTTTAAGCCTCTCGGACCTATTTGTTCACCTTCCTTTTCGGGCTCTCTGCCTCTTGGCCTTTGTCCCTTCATCTCCCTTTTCGGCGTTGGACACATTATGTTAAAATAAAACGCTTAAGGCACAAAGAACTCCTTTTAGAAATTGAATGATCAGCCGATGCAGTGAAACTGACCGTTCGAGTCTTCCTCCTAATAAATCCCTGATATAATGCATATTTGGTCTATATACAATATTATTGGAATATAAAGAAATACATAGAAATCCCGACAACAAAACTGATTATCGGAACTCAAAATTTATGAAACTATGTATATAATACTTTTGGGTCCGCTTTATCGCATGTCACATGTCACATAGTGCCGCTCCTTTGTATTGATGCGATGCGCTGCTGAGATACGATATTACGATGCGATATCGCTATCAGTGATCGCATATCGCAAGTCCTCGAGCCCTCATTAAGTCCTCCCTTCAGCGATATTGTGATGCAATCTCCGTCGTTGATCTGTAATCTCCAATCCAACGACTGACAATCATTTCGGGTGGCCCACTTTCACGGAGATTACCCACCCGAAAAAGTGGTTTTCTCTCTCCTGCGGTGTGCCACATGTTGGCTGGTGTATGGAATCAGGCAGGGCCTCTCTAATACTGCTTACCGCCTGAAGCTCGCCCGAAGTACCACTTACCACGGAACTCAAACCCTTCACTATTTTATTTCATAACTCCTTTGGGTCCACTTGTGTTAAGTCCTCCCTTTGGTTCCATGCGATACGATATTGTAGTTAATCTGGACTGTTGATCTGCACGCTCGATCAACGGTTCACGTTGTTTCACTTGTATCGCTATCACATTTCTCTTAAGGCTAAGGCCCATTAACACTACTTGCTTTCTCCCAATGTGATATCAATCTCATCTGTTGATCCCATAGATCCAACAACTCTGGGGCATTAAGGCCACGCTTCTCCGCTTTCACTTTAACTTGGGTTTTCTGCCATTCTTTCACTGTTTCTCTGCCATACTCTATTTTATAACTCCGTTGGGTCTTTCCTTTGTTAACATATTTGAAGACTTAGATTTAGAGGTTTTATTCAAGATCCATTTTGGATCATACAACTACTTCAATAATGAGTTTGATCCGATCCTTAGATCCTAAAGTACTAGCTTCCATATGGATTCTCCCTTTGAATCTAAACTCCCTCTTAGTCTCGATCTCCCCGTGGGAAATATATTTGCTCTTCAATATACCAATATCAATGATCAAAACTCATTTTGTTGTCACTAAACATTGAATCACCGATCTTCCCACTAGCAGCCTTCTAGCTCCATTGAAAAGTCTACACATAGGGTCTTTTGGACATGCCCTGAACTAGGGCTCCATAACTATGCTTCCTAACAACTCATTAGTTCTTCAATTATCATTGTACATCAGGACTTCAAGGACAGGTTCTAATGTGAATCCTTCTCTGATACATGTATAAGTCATGTGTAGAATTGAAGCTGCTCATGAAATTTGCTAAATCACAAGACTCAAATATACTCTACTGCTCCGTGGAATTCAGTTCACAATCTAGAACACAAATCATAAACAAGCATTAATAAATAACAAACATACAGAGAGATTTATCTAGGGGAAATCAAATAAATTGCTCAAAACCCCTTCCTATGTATTGTATTAATCAAACAATAGAGATGAATACATATACTTGCTCAAGCCTAAGCACAACTTGCAAGTGTCTATCCCTCTACCTCACTGGCCAACTTTGGTCAACACTTAGACAATTTTCAAGCCTTCCAAGATCCTATTTCCTTGCATTATTCCTTGAGGAATTAGGCCCCTATTAATTAGGAAATTCCTCAATTGGATTGCACAATTTCTTTAGGACGATCCTTTGATTGCATGCACTACCTTTACACATTGGAATAATATACAATTGATAGTACATTGCCTTGGAACCTCCACCTCAAATGATTAACTTGAATTCTCTAAATGAAACAATTATTTTGGGTTGATTGATTAGTTAATTGGATTATTACTAAGTGTGATTGATGTCACACTGGACAAATTTACCTTTTGCTAGTTCCTCCAACCGTTAGAACTAGTTCAATTGATAATAACTCAATTTAAGTGAATTAGATCGCCATAAATTAGCAATCACTCATGCTTAAATGAACTCAAGTCTTCCAACTTGAATTAACTAAGCTAACTAGATGATAAAAACCATGCCACCTCAGTTAACTCATCCAAGTTGTCTGTTGATGTGGAATTTCAAATTTTTCCAATTTAATTAAGGAAAACTCAAATTGCGATTCTTTGCTACCTTTTTCAACAACTGAGGAGAGAGAGGTCTCTCAACTTCATCTCCAAGAAGAAACGAAAAGAGGAGGTTGAAGGACATAAAAGAACCCCCGTAGGGTGTTCCAGACCTTAGAAAAATAAAGATATAGAACCCAAGTGCAGTAGTTGGACGAAAGGAATCTCAGCATCACCAAGGAGACAAGAAGTGAATATTGGTAATTCAGTTGAGCACTAAAGGCCTAGAAGGACACACCTCTCAGGAGAGGAGTAGTAGTCTCTGGATTCCATAATTGGTTGGAGGGTGGATGTGGGTTAATCTCTATATTCCCTCGACGATTCAGGTGGAATCCTCCTTCTTGGGTTCCTAGTGAGAAGTGTTATGAAGTCTCCCTTGCTTGTCTGTCTAGATTTATTATAGTGAGTTCTAGACACCCAGGCTTGGGTGGAACCATTGTGCATAATATCTTTGACGGTGGAGGTGGTTTGACCTCTAGATTCCCTTATTTGGTTGTTTGGTGGAGATAGGAGGATATTTGTACTCCTAGTGATGTTAAAGGTGTGAGGAACTCCCTTGAAGTGCCCATACTCAAGCTCTAAAATTTGGTTTGGAGGTGAAAACTATAAGTAAGAATTGGTTGTATTTCGTCTAAGGTTGGGTGGAGAGTTAGATTCCAAATCCTAGTTGCCTAGATTCCTTCATTTTCAAGTAAGTTTTCATATAGCCTATATGTATGTAGAAATCTTGACTTTGGTTATTATATTATGAGTGCTTCATATACCTTGTGTACGATGGATTTACAAATGGATGTTTTTGTGTTTTATAAATTCTATCGATTGTTACACGTGTTCAACTATGTTCTCAATGCATGGTTTAATGATAGGAATGAGATTTCCTATATAAATATGGATTCAAATCCTTTTGTGTATTTATATGAAGAATGGATTGATTCTGCTATTTCTTTTGGAGCTTAGATGTTAGCTTGAAACACTGAATGGGATAAATAGGTGGATCTCTATATTAATATGATCCTGAACTTGTCTAAATGCATTGATTGTTTATTACTTGTTAAATATGTTGATTAACAATAGCCTTGATAATCCTGGGAAGTATAGTTCATGTATAACAAGGAATTACTGAATTCATGCATGGTTTTGGAATGAGTTAAGTCCATGAATCTGAGTATACTTCCATTTAAGGGCATGTATGTGTTTGAGTATGAGAATCGGTTATTGCTTGAGTTTGGAGAAATGTATGATATACTTGTGTGTTAGGATGTAGAAGGATCTATGAAATAACTAGTTTTCTATTTTAAGAATGGACATTAGGGCTTGGTTTATAAATTGTAAAGTCTCGGAGGGATATATTGGTTTTGTTATATATATGTATTGTCAAGTTAGGCCAAGTCCTTATTTAAGCATAGAAGGGATAAGGCTCCCATTTTCATATATAGTGTATATGTATGGGAGGTCAGACTATAAGGATTAACTAAGGTTAGGAGAGACATCCCTTCATCTATATACATCTATAAATATAAATGATTGTATGTTTGTATGCCAAGCCGAGTTGAAAAAATGTAAGTTAAAGTGAGGCAATGCTCAACGAATATATATATGGCTGAGTCATTATCAAGCTCAAGAGAGATTACAACCGTGCAAGTAGTTCATAAGAGAAGGGGCTTGAGGATATTACATATATAGATATGCATTTATGTTGAGGCCTTGGGCAGAGGTCCCATTATCTATATATGATATTATTTGTAAATGCACGGGGAAGGTGATGGGCCTCTAAATTAGACATAGATTAAGGCCCATCTAACCATCATTAAGCACATTAAACCTCTCTTTTTACATTAGATAATGTATGTTTAATTTTAATATGTTCATTAGGAAGGTTTATGGATAATTGCATATTTGCGCCTAATATTATTTCTTTTTGTGGAATATTGTGAGAATATTGGGCAAATTATGAAGATTTGGAGGAGGAGATAATTTAGGGACTTTCTCCATACTACAGGAGGATCAATATTAAATAATAAATCAAGAAGATATTCTTAAATAATTGCACAGATTCTGGAGCTCCAATGATTGATAAAATCTAGGAATGTGTTCCCTGTCATTTAATGCAAATTCCTATTATTGTGAACCAGATCCACTAGTTGAGGTATTCTAGTGGGAAAAGCTTCCTCCTTTCATGGGGAATGCTTCCTAATCATTTTTTATAATTACCAAGTCAAATTTTCCTCTAGGAGTCAATTTTTCTTAGTCTTCTTTTGGAGAGAACTCGTATTTTTACAGCTCCAATATCATTTCTTGTAGGGATGTAATTGTATTGATGGAAATAATTGATATTGGTGCCATGTTAAGCTTCTAAGTCTTGGTATTCTCCATAGGACTCTAAGTTTCCTTGGGCTTGTCCATCCTAGGAGCTTCAAAGCCCTTTTGTATCATTTACATTTCTTTTTTTCACTTCTTATTCACATGCATCTCTTGTTCTTGTCTTTTTTCTTTTTTTGCATTTAATATTAATGATTTCTTGTTGTGGGATTGGGTTAAATGGTTGAAGTAAGTTATTTTTCAGGATCAAAAATATAATTTCATCATTGGAACAACTTTGGAAGGTCATAGTAATCATTGAGCTACATGGATTAGTTTTCTTATTCCCAAATCTAGATTTCTAGAAGTCCCTTGTGGCAAATAATAGTAAATTTCTTATTGAGATTATAAATCTTCTTCATCAAGAACACAGAGTATGGCAGGTTAAATCCGTGTTATAGAGAAATTCCACCAATAAGCGAATAAGAGATCCACATAGCGGAAACCGTCGGATCATCTAGATCGGTGGATAATACTGGTGGAACGTGAGAAACCTGACAAGTTTGTGGAGAAACCCCGGAGTAGATCTAGATCGTCCAATCAAGAGATCCATAGATGTAACGATCATTGTGTGGCTAAAGGCCCTGAAGTTTAATTCTAAAAGCGGACTTGAGAAATCATTAAAACGAGTTTAAAGTTCGGAGGTGATCGGATTGTCCAGAGAAAGATGATCGAACGTATATTGTGTGCAAACAAGTGTGGTCGTTAATTCAAAGAACGGATGTGATAAGGTTTTATTCAACGAGCTTAAACCCTCGTTGAGTTCCGATCATCAGGACCGTTCGTTGGTTGACTGATCGGACGGTAATCGCGCTTGAATGTGCGCGTGGGTTAACGCACTGGGCGTACCCGATGAATTATTCAAAGAAGTTTAACTTCTTTGAGTTCCGACAGAAATGGGTTAAGGTTGGAGATCACGCGATAGCTGTTGATCTGATGGAGTGGAGTTGACGGCGTGGATTGAAGCGCTTAACAAAAGAGAAAGGTCAAAGAAGGACGATGTTAATTGGTCGAGTTACATTGTATTCCGTGGATTATGGGTTTATTGTGAAATCCGCCAATTAGAACGCTTTCGATATATACATGGGTCCATAACCCACAGGTCCACGCAGAATTTATGTAAAGACGCAGCTTTGTTGTGTATAAGCGGCTTAGCTGTCATCATGACATATTGTGAAAAGAAAAAAGACATGGATGCAACAAAATAAAAAATGGTTTAGTAAATGGGGTATTTGCTTGAACACTTGTCTTATAAATAGTAAAGAGATAAAAGCTTTTGTTATAGATAAGTTCCACAAGGGTACTTGGGATAAGAAGCTAGGGAGAAAGAAAGGTACTATATTGAAGTGTTAATCCCACTCATAATCATCAACAAAAAGCATACATAGAGGCCAATGTTTCTTGGAGAGCCAAAATTCTTATTGTTCAGCTAAGGACTAATTCTCATCAACTGGGTTGTGAAACATGGCTTTGGAAAATGCCAAAAAAAAGTGTGGGAGGAAAGAGTATGTATTCTCTATTTTTTTTTGAAAAGTGAAAACATAAAAATATTTCAGAAAATACCAAAAGAAGTGTGGGAGGAAGGAGTATGTATTTTTTGTTCTTTTGGAAAAGTGGAAATAGAAAAGCATTTCATTTTAGAATGTGAG